>JAGGAV010007783.1:0-86317 GCA_017657295.1 Termitomyces sp. DKA64
CTACAATACAAGGTGAAGTGAAAAGGCTATGAAATTGAAGACATTTCCTGGGAACCCTGGGAGAGCATGCACATGCCTGGACTGGTCAGAGAATTCCACCAAAGACATCTGAACATGCTGCAAGCTGTTAGAGGGATATATCCCCTCCCCCTAGTGGACCAAGCAATCCAGACTCTTTTCTACCCTGCACATTGGGACACCATGCACTAGAGGGGGGGTGATGTCAGGGGACTACCCATTTCCAACCTCCACCCCTATCCAACACTGACTCTCCTCACCCATTTCTGTTTCCTCAAGGCACATTCAACAACTCTGGGGCATTCTACAGGTCTCTGGAGATCTCCAGAGACCCCCAGAACTTTCCATGATCCATCATTGTGTACTTCAGTGAACTCCAGTCACCTACACAGTTGTTCCCATGCCTTCACCACCCCCTGATGTGCTGCACCAAGCAAAGGAGATTCTTAGACTTGTTCTCTTTGGATTCCCCTCTGCTAGGTAATTAGTCTACTATTTGTATTATCTATTACATATCTAATACACTTTGGATTCCCCTCTGCTAGCTGTGTGATACAGCTGTCACTCCCAGAGGTTGCCCTTACATGAGCCCTTGTGGTCAGCAGAACCTGACAAGCACCTGCTATGGACTTCAAATCTACCAAGCACAGAACAGCCCTTGACTAACTCAATATGATGGTGCCCATACCAAGAATTATAGCAGCAGCTGCCAGCCATACAATACATTCCTTATAAAGATTCTATGAACTTTACTAATTACTTATTACTTCAGTGGCTACTCCATCTAAGGTATAAATTCTGCATTATATTGTTACTATGTACATAACAGACTGTGAGGGAATGTTGGCTGTGGATAGTCCTAACCAAGCCCACCACTCACAACCTGACACTCCTGTCAAGAGGCAAGCAGTAAGTGAGCTGACCAAGGGCATGGCAAGCAAGAGGTGGGCATTCAACAAGAGGCAAAGGTGGAGGGCAAGGCAGAAGGCAAGGAGCCACACTGGCTGAGCTCACAGTCACACTAGTGAATAAACCCAGAAGCAATGCTATTGTCCAGACTAAGGATAGTCTATCCCCAGGTTTGCCTTATATACTATGAGACTACTACAAATGACTAAGTAGCTATGACTATGTTGGAGGCTGCTGACTACAACTCAATGACAAAGTGGAGGCCAATGACTATGACATACTGACTAATTGGGTCTAGTAGTAGAAGGATCCAGGATCAACAATAATACATCATGTGCCAAGTACAATATTCTCATTGGGCCTGGGAGCCAAGATGGTGAGGGAGTAAGAAGGGGCCAGGCAGTCTGGAGGCTGACTAGGTGGAATGCCAGTCCTCACAAACTAAGCTAGGCTAGGGTGGGTTGGTCCAAGGACCAGTCCCCTTACACAGACAATCCCCCTCCAATCAATCTTACCATCTACACCAGTGCCATTAGACCACAAAGAGCTCATTTGCCACCAGACTTGCCACTCAACTTACTGTCATGCTGCTAGAGTCATTAACACTTTGTTTTGTGTTGTTAAAGATGAGTACCTTCTTTGTTCATTGCTAGACTTTATCAAATTACTGCTAGCACCTTAGTCTGGTGCTATGAATGCTAACCCCCTTTATTTTCTGTTATCAGTCCCTGTCCTGATGTGCTCTAGGTTCACCCAAGCAGTCTCATATATCCTGTCTTCTGCTTGACTGCTAACTCCTAACAATGTGTTGCTAGCATGTACCACTAATCATCCAACTGCTGAGCTAGACACAGGTAATTGAGAACAATTATGACTTGCCCCTTTTCTAAACATAGGATCCTATTGGCAATGCTACCCTATCTGGCTGTCTTTGTGGTTATCACTGTTCAGCAGCTAGGTGACAAAGGACCACATCAATGTTTAATCCTTTATGAGTTTGATTGATTTTTTCTTCCCTGCATGTAATGCATCACTAATGCATTACCTGATGCATCATTACTCTCTTATGGTATCCAGTCAATATTACAGAGAATATTGCAATAAAGTGTCAGGGTCAGCCGGACCTCTGGAGTAGTGTCAGAATTTCTGGCCCTCAAGGCTGGAAAGGATGGTGGGTCTCATTAATTGTTCTTGAAGCAAGTTAAACAGGACACCCATGATTTTACCTTCGGAGCAAGTCTCTGATGAAGTGATGGTCGTAGCAACTGATATGAGTGGGTGGACAACTTCAAGTGCCGGGCGTGACGCACAGTGTCGTGACCTCGTCACGACGTGTACCTGGTCACTGACTCGGGATTCGATTCTGAAAGGTCCAAACTGTAGTGTCTTGCCTTATCTCCATTCTACCATGAACATCTTTAGAAGCCGTATGCTTCCCTAATTTTCTGTGGCTACACGAACTGATTGTCATTCTCCCAGTCATTGGCAAAGTCTGGCGTTCGTGTTCATTGAATCGAAACATTTAGAGATCTCTTATTCACACTGGCACACAGAGGATCCTAATGCAGCCGAAGTGGTGAAGATTTCTACAGGTACGGCTCAATGTCATTATAACAGATTGTTCTCGCTCAAACAGCCCATTCACCATAGGTCAGTTGTACCTCGTTCGACCTGGCAACATTCGCACGTCTCGCGAATGCATGTAAGGGATCTGAACCCTTTCACCTTGAGTCGTCTAAGTGATCGTATAAAGATACAACGAGGCTATGGCGACTATCCGTCGCGTACCGAATTTGGAGCACAACTTCCAACTGGTCATTACGAGGGTATATGAGGAAGGTGATCAGGAGCTCTTGGAAGATGAGGATGAAAGTGCGTTCATTGCCCTGATGATCTGATGGACAGGGATCTTGACATGGTGTACTAGCTGACGAAGAGAGGGTGTTCCTTATCAGCCAAGAACTCGAATTTCGTATAGGTGAAAACGACGGAGAGCCGACTCTCGTATGGCGTGACCTTGACGGCGATGTCGATGAATTTTTCGAATTTGTCGCTCCTGGAACCAATAAACCTACACGCGCATTCTTCGAGACCTGCATGTATCGGGCCATGTATGAGCGCAAATACAAGATATCCGCAGATAACACTCATGATACCGACTTTCAAGAGTTCATTTGGCAGTTTGTCAAATCTGATTGTTGTTTTTCGAGTGACTGATGTATCCCCCAGCCCTCCTTCATTCAACAAAGCTAAAGTAATACCTCGCCGCAAAGTGTCATCGAAGATCAATACCGTGCCTTCGTCCTCGACTTTTGCCGTGGCATCTTCCCCGGCGTCTGAACCTTCAGCGGAAGACCATATACCTCCTCCAATGAAAAAGACACTTGATCCCTCTACAGAATCTCTTATCTCATATGAAGCCGAGCTCTATTCGTGGGATACGAAAACCGAACGCTTCGATAATCAAGGAATTGTCACGGCCAGCATCATGAGGCCTAAAAACACCCCTTTCCAGTATTGGCTCACTGCAGAGAACGATGCAGGACTTCTGTTGGCACATCAGATCACGCAAGACATGAATCAACGTTTCTCGCACAAAATGTTATCACTTACTTGGAATCATCAAGCCGACGATGGTTCCCAGTCGAGTTGGCTTTTTCGTTTCACTGAAGAGCATTTGGCAGTCTTCCTGCAGAAATTTACTGAATGTTTGTGGGAAACTCTTCATCATTCGTCATGGGCCAAGTTGAAGGTACACACTCTCAACTCTCCACTATTCTTTACGCACCTCACTTCATTAAGGCCGACGAACAAAGTTATGCTGTCAGTGCTAACGAAGATGTTGAGATGCGTGATGTCGAAGACGATGAAGACGATGAGGAAGAAGTTTTGTCTGAATTAGATCCCGATGAAGGTTCGTATCGGCCAACTCATATAGGTCCTTGCTATTGATTTATCTCCACAGAGGCGAGTGACGAGGAAGAAGACTCCGATGAAGACCAGGACACTTCAGTCAAAATTCCCGGTTCAGATCGAAACTCCCAACTTACGGTCGGTTATAAAGGGGATCGTTCCTATGTTGTTCGCGGAGACAATATTGGTGTCTTTAACCACTCCCCCGAAAACGGTGTCAAGTATTATGGCAGCATTACCAAACTTACTACACCGAAAGGAAAGGGATTCAAGCCGAAACATGTGCGTATGAAACAGGTTATGATGCTGCTTTCTGGTAATGAAATGTTTCTTGCAGGTTATGCTGCATGATCAAGATACCAAAATGGTGTTGATGAATCCTGCTGAATCCCATGCACTGTTTAGCATGGATATCGAGCGTGGAAAGATCGTTGAAGAGTGGAAGGTTCATGATGATATTACGGTTGATCATATCGCACCAGACAACAAATTCGCGCAGACCACACGAGAACAAACCTTGGTCGGTGTATCTCACAATTCTCTTTTCCGCGTCGATCCTCGTGTATCCGGAAATAAGATGGTCGAAAACGAATATAAGCAATATGTTAGCAAGAACAAGTTCTCTGGCGTGACAACGACTGCCAATGGTAGGCTTGCTGTCGCGAGCGAGAAAGGCGACATCAGACTATTCGATTCTATCGGCAAAAACGCGAAAACTGCGTTGCCTCCTCTTGGAGATCCTATAATCGGCATTGATGTAACTGCTGATGGTCGTTACATCGTGGCGACTACCAAGACTTATTTGCTCTTGATCGACACATTAATTGGTGAAGGCCGCTACCAGGGCTCTCTTGGCTTCGATCGCAGTTTCCCTGCTACCGCGAAACCTATGCCTCGTCGCCTTCAACTTCGAAATGAACATGTTGCTTACATGGGAAGAAGTATATCATTCACTCCTGCCAAGTAAGAGCCAATTCAAGCTTTGTAATGACCTTGCATGCTCAAAGCGTTCCAGGTTTAATCAAGGCCCTGGGAAAGAGGAAAATGCCATCGTCACTTCCAGCGGCCAGTTCGTCATTGCCTGGGACTTCAAAAAAGTCAAGAAAGGATGTCTTGATCAGTACGAAATTAAGAAATACGAAGATCACGTCGTCCAAGACAATTTCAAGTTTGGTGATGATAAAGAAATCGTGAGCATATAACTTCACTATACTTCCATATGATAACCTTCTTGATAGATCGTCGCTCTCGACAACGATGTTCTAGCTATTAACAAGAAGAATCTAAAGAAGCCCAATCGTCACTCGCTCGCTCCCGAGGGAAGCTTCGGGAGCAGGTCGAACATCGTCAACGCCCCTTATTAAGGATAATCTAGTCTTAATGATATCGTTTCCTACTCTTCATCGATTGTAACAGTAGATCTCAATTACCGTATCCTGTATTGTGTTGTAGCACTGGGTAACTGTTTATGTCCCAAGTGCATCCTCATAAATGATAAAATCATACGACAGATTAACTTGTCTATCTATCGACTGAGCATCAGCACATAATTTCTTGGAGGATGGTATGGTTTCTCACCAACACATGGAGATTTATTTTTTCTCCGTAACACCGTCCCGGGTGTGGACATACCGTCCAACACCAAGATGCCAAGTTATACGCGGTACCATCAAGGTTAATCCCAGTATGATTGTGGTCCATAGCATGGGACTCCAATGCCAAAACTCCCATCGCTGGTCGCCCAAAGCCCATAATGTGATATAGAGGTGAAAGATATCGCCAATAACCAGGGGTGTGAGAAGAGCGAAGACCATCTTTTCTTGGAGAGGCAAGTTTGCATGAAGATAACTGCGAGCGGCAGTAAGGATGAATAGATTAACCAATCCGACGAGGGCGCAGACATGGCCAAGTTGGACTATAGTCACTAGCGTGGCGGCTGGTAGCCTGGCCGGAGGCGGATCGCTATGCAACCACGGTGCTTGAGAATTGTGAGTCTAACAGATCGGTTAGTTGGAGAAGGTAACCTCAGTTGTGGTCACTCACTCCCTGTGGGTCGCTGAAATAGTGGAGTAAGCTCCCGAGGCCGAAGAACAGCGAGATAAGAAAGATAAGAAGACACTAACATCATAGCCCCGATAAAACCAATAATAGTCAAAAATGGCTCGTACACGGCGAAACAAAAGTAGTAAAAGTCTGGAATGGCGGAGGTGGGCCGCATCCTGAGCAGGATCGAACGACACGATGGGTGATATTACCACCAAGGTGTACTAGGCACAATACTGGCTTTTGGATGATAGACCGTGGATTGAGAGCTCACGCACTCATGAGACGGGATGAAAAAGGTTTTCTCAGCTTCATGTCGATGTACCTGTCCAGTCAAACCGAGAATAGTTCCCGAAAGTGTCATCGCAACTACGTAAGGCATCGATCGACCGGCCCTTAACCCAACTGGCTATTTGAGCATTCGGGTGCGTCTTTTTAGCTTCCTTATTCTTACATCTATGGTCTTTCTTATACCAAGGTTGGCAAATGTTTGTGTAATTGGCCAGCCTAATGGAGGGGACCAAGATGACTCCGCACTACGGATGAAGGATATAATGCTCGTCTGTTCGGACATCATTACAGGTGTCCTGTACTTTACAGGGCTTCGCTTCCTTCTGACAATTTTCTATACCTTTTTATTGACTACTTGTGCCTTATCATGGGAACACGATAGAATTAGTACTAATTCACCTGACTCCTTATCTTTGCTCCGAGGCTTCAGAAATTTTCGGCTCGAAGAAGCCCTGTCGCGCCAGATATTCCTCATGTTCACTTCGATGTCCCACTATGGACGCGTCGACCCCGCGGCGCCATAAGGTGAGACCAGTCTAGACGATGTATGTCAAGCAACATAGGATAAAATTATATGGTAGTGTACAAACCCATCCAACGAAGTTGAATATGATATCCATCAATACATTGTTGTGTGGTGACGCACCTCTCGTCGTAGATCGGAACAAATTGCCTAATAGATCGCCCGATATGTGAAAGTAGCCGTGCTCTACACCTGATTCAGAAATCAGTACAGGAGACACGATTCAGAACATATGGATGGACCTTGAAGCAAAGCCAGTGCTGCTGCATCGGGTTGCATGCCTTGGTCACTCTCTTCAATCTTTAGAGTAATTGTTGGTTTGGTCTTATTCTCCTCGATATATCCGGGGCTGTATATTGTCCCTGGGAAGAAAATGTGGACGGATACGGTGTACAGAAGTAATTCGGACCGCAAAGTTTCCGCAAGACCTGTTCCATAAGATCTGGTGGCGTTTCAAGTCCAAAGACGCATCCCGTACCTCTCAATGCATGCTTCGCCGGAGAGTAAGAGGAATATCCAATCATGGACATATACCCTAAGACGGATGAAACGAAGACAATCTTGCCTGAAAACTTGTCGCGCGCCATGCGCTTCGCAGCTGCCTAGAAGGGATGCCTTCTTGTCAGCGTGGGTATGCAAAAGGCTAGATTACGAACCAATGCAGACCAGGCCTGAACCCAATAGCCGTTATCCATACCTCTTCTCAAGGATGCTTCGTCCTCCTCTACAAAGAATCCTGGCCGAGATGCCCCCGCGCAGAGGAACACCGCGTCCGGACACCTACCCCCATTCCCACTACAAGCGGCTTCAAGGGCAGAAGCCGATGATTCTGCATCGTCTAGTGGGAATGAATGAGCTGATAGGATCTGGTTGGGAGTTTGTCTGACACTCTAACCAGTGAAGTGAATGATGTTTGATAAGTCAAGATGTTAGACACGCGATACCCACCTCAAGTTGTTCCAAAGCCGATTGAAGCCGTTCCTCATTGCGTGCAACAATAGACACATCGGCCCCCTTCTTTGTGAGAAGGATAGCAAGAGAAAGGCCAAGCCCCGCGGAGCCACCCGTTACATAGCAGTGCTGGGCCGAAGCGCGTTGGAATTGAATATTTGACCAGCGTATTGTAGAAAGCGGACCTTTGCGCGGGGATCCCACTTCTTTGTAGAGGAAAATACGTAGAGGAGCGTAGAGATGCCTATTAATACCGCAAGGAAAGTGAGGGCAAGCATTGAATATTGAATAGTGAGCCAGAAATAGAACTGAGGGGCCGGAGTAGCGAGTAGCCGTGACTCGTGCCAACTCATGCGCCAGCTTTCATGACTTCCCTTATGGACTCTCAGGGCCTCACGATGCAGGACCGACCGCCGAGCGAAGTTTATTCCGTGGAAACTATAGAACGTCCTCCCAGCCGTATCTCGAATCGTGCCAAACCCATGGTTTTCCATCCGCTATCTATTCATGTCGTGGCGCTCCTTGTACCCGCTTCAATCTTTGGTACCTTGACTAGACTCGGACTCACTGCTCTTGCGAGGTACCAAGGAAACAGTATTTTTCCATTGGCGTATGCGCAAGGCCTCGGCTGTCTAATAATGGGCTTTGCTGTGGGCCTAAAGGATCCATTCAGTACTTTGTAAGGAATAAAAAGGTCATCTAATTCCTATGAAGTTGAGATTTCTATCAGTTATCCTCCGCTTTTTACGGCGGTTACAACGGGTTTGGAGTTGTCTTCAGCACTTTGCTTAGCTTCTGCTCACCCCTTCGGCAGGGTTTTGTGGATCACTGACAACGTTCTCTGGATGGCAAGTTGACATATTTAACTCTTGGATCAATGCTGGTCAGTATCATCGCGGTGGTCTACGGGATGTGCGTGTTCTGTATCAGTATAAGTATGCGGCTCAGTTCTTAGGTCGTGGGACACAGTTCTTAGACGGTCTCGGAAAGTCTGTCTTCACTCTTTCGATATCTCTCGCTTCCGTATCGTTCGGATTGCAGCTAGCTGCTGTAGTCCATCCATATCTTCCCGCTATTCCGCCGCCGCCGCGGCTTCTCCGACACGCAATTACGATTATCTCAATACTCTTCTATGGCGCGGTATTCCCAATTTTCTTCGTCATGGATTCCTCCTACCGCCACCAAGCAACTGCAGCCCTCTTATTTGCGTCCCCAGGAACAATCACCAGATACCTATTATCTGTCCACCTCAACACCCTGTTAAATTCGATGCCGCTGGGGACATTTTTGGCCAATATGATCGGAACGGCGTTGCTTGGAGGTTTCAACGTTCTCCAAAAAAAGGTGGATCCGGTATCGTCGTACGCTTGTGGTGTACTTCAGGGGTTAAACGACGGATATTGTGGCTGTCTGACCACGATCAGTACGTTCGCTGTTGAAATTCGTGGTTTGGGTTTTTGGAAGGGCTCTAGGTATGCTGTGATCAGCTGGTGCGTAGCACAGCTGTTGCTTCTTGTAATTCTTGGCCCGTCTATCTGGACAGGGCATTCTAGAGATCAGATAACATGTACGTTTGTCTAATAAGTACGTAGCAGACAAAATAAGATGTGATTTAGATGAGAGTCAGTCCCAGATTGGCAATGGGCCGATCGGAGTTATAATCGCACTCTTCATCGACATCGACAGCCCTCTAAACTCTGTTTTGGACGTACTATCATGGCGTTGCGACAGCCGCCACCTATAGAGGTGCAACAGGAAGTAGAAGAGGAAGGAGTGAGCGGGCCAGGAGATGGTGACGAGGTTATGGAAGAACCTGAGGAGCAGGATGACGGATACAGTGCGTTTCAAACTTTGGCCTATGTGTACCCAGTACCTCGTGCTGGATCTTGCTATTATGCGTGCCTAGACTAACGTTCCTACTTCCGCGCAGCCTCTTCGACATCCACATCAACCCTTACTTGGATTAGTTGGTTCTGCTCTCTCCCTGGTCACGAATATTTTTGCGAAGTCACGGAAGACTTTATCGAGGATGATTTCAATTTAACGGGTCTAAATGCTATGGTTCCATTCTGGAAGGAAGCTATGGAGATGGTACTTGACGTGGAGCCAGGTACGTGTTTGTATTGAGACATCATCACCGTAGCCCTTATACTTATCCCGCGCAGACGAAGATGCCTCCAAAATCCCCGATGTCTCGATCATTGAATCTTCCGCGGAGATGCTCTATGGCCTTGTACACCAACGCTACATCCTCACTCGTGCGGGGCTGCAAGCAATGGTACGCCTCGCCAGCGCCTCGTGTTTCTCGCTGTCCGAAACGGGTATTGATGCAAGAGTGTGATTCGCAGGTGGAAAAATACGAAAATAACGTGTTTGGCTCCTGTCCGCGCGTTTATTGTATGGGCTGCAGCGTAGTTCCATGTGGACGCTCAGATTTACCTGGCCTTGAAACGGTGAAACTCTTCTGCCCGAATTGTAACGATGTATATGTACCTCCTAGCAGCAAGTTTCAGGGTGTAGACGGTAAGTTACCAGCTCCTAAGTACGTTATGACATTCTTTTATAAAATTTTGCTGGGCAGGGGCTTTTTTCGGGACCACTTTTGCTCATCTATTCTTCCAAAGCTACCGGGAGCTTGCGCCAGCTCCTTTCTGGAAGCCTCATTCCGGTGGGTCCTTGTCTGCCAAGAGCGCTTCATCTGGGAGCAGTTCCAGGTCATCCCCTTTCACCAACCCTAATCCACATGGAGGGCAGAAACGCGCTGCCGGTTATGTATATGTGCCAAGAATCTACGGGTTCAAAGTGAGCGAGCGAGCGAAAAGTGGACCACGCATGCATTGGTTGCGTCTGCGACCAGAGGGCCCGAGTGAGCTGGATCTCGTTGACTGGCGAGGACGGTGGATTCATGACGATGACCAATATGACGATAGAGACGAGGACGGGGATAGGCAAATGGAGGATTTTGATCCGGTGCGTTAAGGTCACTCTTGCATTCACAAGAACCCTAGAGAGCCCTTCATCTTACACAAGGTCTCGTGTGTGTAGGATGTGGTGGAAGACGATGATGACGATGAGGAGGAGGAGGAAGAGGAGGAGGAGGAGGAGGAGGATGGTCGTGACACGCATGGTCAACAATACACGACACAAAGACTTATAGGAGGACACCAGCTACGACCTCCAACACCTATTCTCTCTGCGAGAACTTCACCGACGTCGAGTACTGCGCCACGTACGCCCCAGGATGCGGCCCTACGGATGCCTTTCACATATACCACCTCTCCGTCTCCGATTTCGGTCGCCGAAGGGAAAGTGAAGGTAGTCAGGCAACAGTGGAATCCTAGGGCGATCGCACAAGTTTGAATGTGTCGCACCTTCTCATCATCTTTTGGAGACGTACTATAGATACTCTAACTATATATATCACCGCGCTTTTGACCCTGAAGAACTTAAGAGTCCGATAAGATTAGATGGACCCGGATCAAGAGTGTGAGAAACTTGATGTGCAGCTATACAGGACTTCAGCCACCCAAACCTCTGCACGTGACTCCTCCAGGATTATCCAAGGCGACTCCCCGTTGAAACCCACGATCCTCAAGACTTGAAGAAAAATGGTCCGCTCCAGTGAGTGCTGAAGCGCTGTCGAAGCTCGGACCTCTCTGACGGAATTTACTATGTTTTGCGTTTGCTTGTCATTCTAGACCTCCGCTACGGGCTTAACAAGGGCCACCCCACAACTCCCATCGAAAAGGCCGCGCGCCCTTCCCAGCGCAAGGGTATCCAGTCGACCAAGACCAAGTTTGTCCGGTCTGTGATCAGAGAGGTTGCTGGTTTCTCTGCCTACGAGAGGCGAGTTATGGAGTTGTTGAGGAACTCGAAAGTGCGTTTTGTGTATTGTTTATTGATGTTACATTATTCTAACTCATTTTCGTCTGCTATCAGGATAAGAAGGCCAGGAAGCTGACAAAGAAGAGGGTGAGTATTGTTGGGCGTAATCCACGGACCCGTAAACTTGATGCTGATGTGATGTGTTTTAGCTCGGCACCCTTCTGCGCTCGAAGCGTAAGCTTGAGGAGCTGTCAAACATCATTCAGGAGAGCAGGAGGGCTGCGCACTAAGGGAGACGAAAGTGTATACGTTACGGATCGTATGCCTTATTTCTTATGCCCTGCATCCATACACCTTTTATGCATCATATGGCCATTTGATGAGATTGATACTCAATGTGTGAGAATGATTGAGAACTGAGGATGACTGAGTGTACGCATTTGCGGAGGATCTCCTGAGCTGTACCTTTCTTGTTCCGCTTGTTCATCATCAGAAGATCCGGAAATGGAAGGCGATCGCGTGAGTCAGCGGACTGTGTCAGCAAGCCGGAAAAAGGGCTGATATTGGTTTACAACTCTGCAAATCCACATCATGTCCGGATGCCAAAGTTTGTCTCCTCCTCCTCCTCGTCACCGTGCCTCCTCCATCACCATTCGTTCCACTTTTGCCCTCAATTCTCTGGGTCGTCGTCGTTCAAACTCCTGTCTCCAGCCTCCCCCCCAAGACACATCCCTGACGCCCACCAATTCCGCCCCAGATTCAATATCAACGGCTGTGACCCCTCCGTCTATGCTTGTTCTCATCGCCTCTCGTTTCCTCCAGTGGCTCCATCTCCAGCCGAAGCAGCATCTTTCGTGGTCAACTCCGTCCTCGCCGCGCTCCAGTGGTGATGACTATGTGCTCCCCTTGTCAGCATCTGCTGCAAAAACTTCTTTTGGGGATGAGGTCCATCAGGAACCACCACAGACACATGGCTGGCGTCACAGTTTTTTGGCTGTCCGTTTTTTTCTGTCGCTGCCGTAACGTTTTCTAACATCGCGCTCTACAGCAGCATGCCTCCATTATCCTTGTTGTTCTGATGTTCCCCGTATCCACGGCCCTCGTGGTTCTATGTCTCTCCACGCTCCCGATATCCCTTGCGTGGCCGCGCACACTAGCCGACGTCGCGCAACTAGGTCGGGAGCTCCACGGGTACACACAGAGTGGTCCTGGTCCTGTCGCCCATGTCATGGGCGTCATGGCCATTTCCGCCGTCTGGAAACATGCGTGGTCTATACCGGGAAGTGTTATTTGGGTGAGTTCCGAGTCCTTCCCGTATTATTCCCCAGGCCGGAACATGTACGCTGAGATAATCCATGTGTTCAGAATGTCTTGGGAGGTGCCTTGTTTTCTCCGGCCTATGCCACAATACTGCTTACCACGCTGACGATGCTTGGGTCGGCGTGCGCAACGCTGCTGGCAACGCCACTGGCACCGTTTTTAACACATTTTTTCCCGCGTGCACTAGACATGACGCGGAATGCACTGGAGGGCGCATCAGATGCTGATGAGGCGTCAGCCCAGGGTCGTTCGTCACCGTGGGTTCGGTTGTCAGTGTTACGGCTGATTGGAGTAGTGCCGTGGTCAGGAATCAATATCGCATGCGGGGTGTGCGGGGTGTCGCTGACAGATTGCATGCTTGGTGCATTCATCGGCTGTTTGCCGTGGACCGCCGTAACTTGCCAGGTCCGTCTTTGTTTGTCTGACTCTTCCAATCCCAACTCACAGCTTACATCAGATCGGTGACATCCTCCAAACCGTCGCGTCGACGCCGTCCCCGTCGCCCCGATCCATTTCGGACCTCCTCACCACTCCCGATATCATCCTCAAACTCATCTTTCTCTCCTTCCTCTCCCTCGCTCCTATCCTCGCCCGTGACCACCTCCGCCATCTCATTTCCTCACCTCGGCCTATTTCCGCTGATGAAAAGACCAAGTGGGCTTGGGTACAGCAGTGGCGGACCAAACTGCGCTCAAAATCTTTGACCAGAAATCAGCAGAGGGAACAGAATCTCAAGGAATTGGCCGTCCTCGTCGAGGAAAAGCGCGCACTAGAACTCCCTTCATGATCGTTCACCTCATTTTTATTCGTATCTCTGGCATATATTTATTTGCAAAGGTTCTTGTCACGATATTTTTTACGCAGTCGGCCCTATATCCCTACAATTCCATGGCCGATCTGTTCACGCATACTTCATCTGTCCCACACATTGCTTCGTCTTTATCAATCACGCACAATAGATCTAATGATCTGACCGTCCACCATTCGTTTCCAGTCGCGGCACCCCCTTTGATCCGGAGTGTCGTGGGAGATCTGTCCATCCTCATCTATGGTCTTCCGTCCCTTTCTTCTGCAATACAGACAAAGGCTTTTGTTGCATCGTAGGTTGTATATAGGTACACTAGTATGAGAATTGAAATATTGACCTCCCTACAAGATAACATGACTTGGACGACATACAAGGCAAAGCAAAAGCAAGATTAATTTAAAAACGAGAGATTCCAAGGGACAAGAAGTTAGTGAGTGCATGTATGAAATCTATGTACATACTAAGATTGGTTTTAAAGAGTAACTTATCTAATGTATACTAAACACCAAGTCTAAAGAGTCGTCAGTGTCATCTCGCTACGAACTATTAAAGGACTTACTTTCGTTTTGTATGCTCATAAACTACATAAGATATAGAAACAGCAGGGACAACCTGTCATTCGAAAGGGTGGGTAGATAGCCGTCTACACCTGCTCCAAAACACACCTTGGCTAGTGTGGGAAACAGCCCCCGATAAAAGCCTCTCCACCCATCACGTTCCCAGGTTTTAACGGCAACATCCAAGACTCCGGTGTACCGCTGTGGGTGACCTGACGAGCCCGATGCTTGCAGCCGCGTCCGGACCAGGTTCAGCGGATAAACACTCGTGGCACCTACGCTTCCTGATACGCTTCCAAACGCCAGCAGTGCCATGACCCCAGGCTCATCTTTCCCCGTAGACTTGAGGTACGCCAACTTGAGAGCTTCAAAAGTACTCATGTCGATGGCGGAGTATCTAGAAACAGGGACATTAATAATCGAGGCCGTGAATCAAGGGAATGAATAAGAGCGGCATACGGAAAGACTCCGATAAGGCCAATCTAAGAAAGCTCAGTCAGAGAAACGCCTGGTAAGAAGGCAATGCACATACACCCAAACCACGATAGAATGCACGAGCGCGGCCTAGACTCCAGACATGCCGGACGGCCTGTATTAATGTCCGTTTTTCCTGGCTGGCATTGCTCATCATTTGTGTCTGTAGGAAACCCATTAAGTGAATTGGACTGCTACTTTGATCGAAATTCACACACCTTCAAAGTTTCTATAGGATAGATGCCTGTTCTATACGTAAGATCCACGCGATACGCAGGATTATTAAGGGTTCACGCACTGAGTTGACTGCTAATGCCTCCGACACCGCCTGAGAGAAACCGGCTGACACCACTAATATCCCTAGGGTCATCCACATGGTCCCAATACTTCGCAAATAAGCGTTTCTAGCGATAAACGTTAAATGCCCCCCGGCCGTGATAACCAGTTCAAGAAGAGAGGCTGACTGAAGACTCGTACGCAAAGAACTTGATCGCCGATTCAGGGAATATCTTCGCAACAGATAAACCATTCCCCGTCCAAAACGCAAATACGCCTCCTTCTGCATAGATCCGCCCCACAGCATTGCCAATCGTACGCATACCACCTAAGCTCGGCTTAGGGGAGAGCGGTGCGCCCCCAAGGTCTGGTGGCCGCGTGATGAGAAAGATTTTTAGCCGATCAAAGGGCGCAGTACATGTCCGCGAGACTAGGATATATCATCTCTCAGTCTGAAGACATTGAGACCATGTATTCTTACCGGCACCTGCGACGCCACCCGCCAAGAGGAATTTGATGGCCGAGTGATTGTCGAGCCAACCATGAGACTCGTGTTCGTCATCATCATAAAGCTCGTCCTCCTCATGTTCCTCATGGTGCGAGAATGACGACGTCGAGTGCAACGATGACGATCCCGACCCTGAAGTTATGGCGTCTGAAGGTGGTTTATCTTCGGCACTTAGAAGAGCGTCACCTACTGGAACTGGTCAATCAGAGTCAGACAGCTCTCAAGGCATCCTTGCGCACCCTCCATTGTGAGCCGAGCCGGCCCTCTGCCATCATCCCCCATGAACTTGCTCACCTCATAATATTGATAAATTTCGACGGGGGAAGCTTTCCGCGGTAGCAGGAGTAGAAAGTCCCGGAATTCAGCAAACGAAATCGCTTGTGAGTGTGGAGACGAAGTGAGGGTATCCATGAAATCCGAAAGCATTGTTTGGGATAGATTTATACCTATTCCAATGTCAGCACGGCACGAAGAATGACTTGGGCGCATTTACCAGCTTTTCTGAGTACCAAGGAAAGCTCCTGCACGTCTAGGTGTCCATTTCCATCCAGATCCAATTCGTCGTGAAAAATGGACCAAAGCTCTTGAGAAGTGGCAGTACATTAGAACACGAAGCAGGCTATCGGACCGACTGAAAAAAAAACTCACCGACTTCCTTTGCTTCTGCGTACTCTTTGAACTGTTTCCATGGTATCTCTCCTGGGTTTGCGCCCGATGAATTGGCCCCACAATGCCCAAGCAACTCATCGTCGTATGCTGCATACATAGCCCTCATTTTTTCAGCTTTGGCGCGCGACATATCCTCATCGACACCCTCAACGCCTTTTCCTACTCCATCTTCAATATCCCTTGGAGACTTTCGCTGTGGGAGGCGCTTCCAAAACCCTTGTAGACGACGTTTTCGATTTTCTCTGCCCTCCCAGTCCCGGAACGCCTGGAGGGTATGTGATTGCAGTGGGAGCGGAGGAGGATCAGAGCGCAGCCGGGGTATAGCAGGATGCTGGACGGCGCCGGTGAGGCAGGCGTCAAAGAACTCGCGGCGGTTGAGGGTATTGGTGCGTCTTGTACTGTCTCTCTCCATTCGCCTTTGTTAAGTGAAGGTGCCAACGGTGACGCGACGCGCTAGCGGTATCGTTAGGAATGGTCCGGCCGGTGCTTCTTGGCGGACCAAGCTGGAGCGAAGGAACGGAAATCCGAAGAGCCCACTCAGAGGCTCATCGCATAGATACTTAATTCGCACTAGCGTGACAGATGATGGAAAGAGCTTGTTTACTTTGAGTTTACTTACTGTTTACTATTTGTGAAGCATCTCCTTCTGTAACAAGGCATGCCGTCTTTCAAACATTTCTTCCAAAAGGAATTCGTGATACACAATACACGCCTCGTGGACAGGTGCTCCGCAGCTTCAAGTTAACACATGTACATGTTGGCAAAACCTTTGGCCTTCAATCCTAATAAGGCACCCCATTTACTGATCTTTCCCCACCACGAGACCTCATCAACCTCCGTGTTATGGCCAACAACAGTGAGTCCACTCCGAGAGCTTTGAGCATCAAATTTGGAAAACCGGCGCAGCCCTGCGTCACTCTCCGTGTGCCAGGACATACAGCGTTTCGAAGGTCCAAAGGATAGATATGCCTTCTCTGTCTGAATAGACGAGCTCTGAGTATGACAAGTGATGAAAGAAGGGGCGACTATGGAAGGCCTTCGCCGTATTTCAGGGTGTTGAGACTTGCAGTTGCCATCGAAAAGGGAGCTTGAAGGCTGTACAAAGAGCTGTAAATTCGCGCGGGCGAAAGAAGAACAACTAACGGTTTCTGCAACAGGAAGTATGTCTAGTGTTCGGCGTTTGCGAGTGTGCGAGGCTAGAGGAGGTGTCGGCGGTCGGTATTGCTTCAGATGAAACTAAGTCAACTGAAGTGAGATTGTCGGAGGCTATTGTGTGCATACCTGGTGTAATTTGCGCTTCACGCGTCGCCCAGGACTAGGGGGTAAGCAAGAAGGTGCCGTGAACGGCGTATAGATTGGGTCCTCGATTGGCATCTGCTCTCCTTTGGAAGATTTGACCTTGGTAGCAAGGCATGCTAAGGGCGCCGAGAATGCAAGATTGTACAGGACTGACCAAAAGAGAAGGAGCTGTCTCATCAAGTGCAGGTACTTGCCCTGGCGGAGGTGTGCCATTAACGGCGATATTAGATGCGGATATTATATCTTGTTCTTGTATAATAGTCTGTTGAAGAAGGTCCTGCCTGTCAACCTGTGACTATGATGTTGCGATAAAAAAGGTTTCTGGTATGATGAAAGCGATGGCGCAACCCACCAATACGGGGTCATTCTCGAATGAGTGTAGTACCTGTGTAGTAAGCAGGACGGGAGAGGTGGGGGGTGAAGGAATGTAGATTGGCACTGGTTTTCGGTAGCTCTTACCCCGCTGCATATTTGCAGAAAGCGCTGCTGCAAAACCACTAGGAGACGCAGAAGAGAAAACGGGATTTATAACGTCAAGGGTAGGGCCAAAGCTGAAGACCGTGACACAAGACCACTGATCGAGACGGTGGAGATGGCCATCCCTAGATTACAAGTAGGTGGCGCTTTGTGCATTTGCGGCGCTATACCGTGACCGCCAGCAGCATGCAGCTCATGAATCTCTGGCAATATTGGATCAAGGTTTGGGTGCCTCGAAGAACACGGAAGATGACAGCCACTGCAGTGACATGAGAGTTCAAAACACTAAGGACACGCTTTTGAGGCCTGAACTTTGAACAAACTTAAATTAAAAGGGGGATAGTGAAATGCATAAATGGAATCCGATCAAACCCAGTAACTCCGGTCGTTACATAAAAATGATTGGCGCGTGAGATTCGCGTGACTCGCGTTGGGCTAACTCACGTGTTTACGTGTCTTCTTTTTGACTTTCTAATCTGTCGATCCAAATCGATAAAAGAGATTGATTTCGGCAGAAAGCTCAACCCTCCTCTTTCTTTCATACCCCCATCATTTTATCTATGCCTCCTCGCGGTGATTCTCGAGGCTCTCTACGGGGCAGCAGTCCTTCGTTGCGCGGACGCGGAGCTAGTCCTGTTCGTGGCGGGCGTGGTGGCGCGACTCAAATTCCCCACCATGCTACGCCAACGTCACATATCACCACTGTGGGTGTAAGACGCCCCGGTTATGGCACCGGAGGGCGATCGCTCCCCATTTACGTGAATTCCTTTGCTACTACAATTCCTGAAAGCATTATCCATCATTACGATGGTACGTGATCACCTTTGACACTTAGTGCATTGATTTATCTCCTCGCGCAACCTATCTAGTTGGCAAGTTCTCATCTAATACATAAATTTTCTTTGGTCTGACGTATTCACTAGTGATCTTTCCGTCTGAAAAGACACTCCCTGCCCGCCTCAACATGGACATCATCAAAGCGCTACAGGCTGACGTCGCCCCCCAGATCTTCACACCTCGTGGTGTATACGACGGTCGCAAGAATTTTTTTGCTGCCCGCGAGCTGCCCTTCGGGGGCGCAGACTTCAAAGAGGTCAGTGTGACGTGCATATTTTAATTTGTATTTACTTGATTCTTCGTAGTTTGACGTCAGCCTCAGCAGTGGTCGTGCAGAAACTGTGGGCAGAGGCCCAAAAGTGTATAAGGTCAAACTTACCAAGGTTGCTGAGATCAACCCTGAGTGCGTGGCACCAGACCGAACACTTCTTATAATTCATCTCACAGTATGAAAACAGAGTTTTGAGACGCTTTATCACAGGCGACCAGTCTCACGACAATACTGTCTTGACTGCAATCACTGTTCGTCCTTCTGAAAAAGGTGTTCTTTTCATATATCAAGGCTTTCTTTTTAGGCACTCAATGTCGTTATTCGAATGGAGCCAACGATGACCTATCCTTTCAATATTCGGTCCTTTTTCACCGACCGTGAGACCAAGGACATAGGTCTTGGACTTCAACTGTGGCGCGGATACTTCCAGTCCGTCAGACCTGCTAGTGGGCGCATGCTCATCAACGTCGATATCTCAACTGGTACCATGTATAAGGCTGGATCTCTCTTGTCCCTGTGTCTGGAATTTCTGAACAAGAATGAACCTAATGTCTTGGCTCCTAGCCGTGGTTTCCCGGACCGTGAGAGGCTGCGTCTTCAGCGCTTCATTTCCGGTATCCGCATCTTGACCAAGCATCCTGGCGCCGATGGCACTGTCCAGCGGACCCCTCGTGTCATAAAAAAATTGAGCTCCGCAGGTGCCAATGCTCTCATTTTCACGATGCGCGAAGGAGGATCGATGTCTGTTGCTGAATACTTCCAGAAGACTCAGGGACAGAGGCTCAAGTTCCCAGATATCATTTGCGTCGAAGTTTGTCCAGTATTCCATGATAACTTATATTGGTTTATGTAACTAATGCTCAGGTCGGCTCTGGTGCGTTAATCCCCCTCGAGCTGTGCACTGTCCCTCCTGGACAGATCATGAGGAAACAAGTGCCTCCGGAGAAGACCAAAGAGGTACTTGACTTTGCTACCAAGCGCCCTGCAGAACGCTTAAGAAGTATCGTCGATGGTCTTGCTGTATGTAACACTCACGGTTACGTGGGCTTCTTGTGATTTTTTTTTTGTTTTTAGGTCCTTGCCTACGGACAGTCTGAATATGTCCGCCAATTCGGCATGCATGTGGACACTTCTGGCCCGCTCAAAGTCCAGGCCAGGATCCTCAAACCACCAACCCTAAAATATGGTATTGGAAGCAAACAACTGACTATTGTAAGTCCTGGATTCGGTTTTTGATATGTAGCTCATGTGGAAGCTAGGTCCCCAAAGATGGGTCATGGAATATGTAAGTATTTGTCAGCGTTTTTTCGTTTTTTTTTTGTGTCCAACCATTGTCTTAGGGTTGACAAGCGTTTCTTCAAGCCAGCCGAAATCCTAGAGTGGTGTGTTGTCGTTTATGAAACGCAGCGCAGATTTGGTGAGAAGGAGGCCAGAGACATGGTTGAAGGTCTTACTGCTAGCTTCCGAGATGTTGGTATGGAATTTTATTGGTTCTTAGTGGACTGTATTGACTCGAATTGTAGGCATCAAGTTCCCTAATTATATGCCCATCATAAGGTGGGAAAATGGACAAGGAAGGGTCGATGATCAGCTTCGTGCGGCAGGCAGTGCTGTACGCGAGAGGCCTGGAAACGTCAAAAAAGCTCTCCCTAGCCTCATTGTCGTCATTCTCCCGGAGGGTGGAAATGACATCTATACCTCAGTAAAGCAGTAGGTTCTATGTACTTTCTTCCTCCAAGACACCCAGCTAATTGCACAATTCTTAACAGCTTTGGTGATGTTACTGTGAGTATCATAAGCTCGGGTTTTCCGTGTTATAACCTGCCTTGCGATTTTTAGGCCGGAGTTGCCACTCAATGTCTGAAAAGCTTGAAATGCTTCCGCGCTAAACCCCAATACTATGCGAATGTCAGCCTGAAGTTGGTCAACCTCTTTCTAATATGTTCAATCTTCTGATGCTAATCATCCACCAGGATTAATGTCAAGTTGGGGGGAATAAACACTGTCCCTGATCCATCTTCTGTCTCGGTCTTGACTGACCCTTCCAACCCTACTATCATCATGGGTAAGTCACCCCCCGTCTACTTCCCATGTTCCATACTAAAGTCGTTCTTCAGGTGCCGACGTCATTCATCCTGCTCCTGGCTCTGACGGCAGACCGTCTTTTACTGCTCTTGTTGCCAATGTTGACTCCGACACTGCTAAATATATCGCATGTATGTCTACGAATCAGTTGCTGCTGGAAGCGGGCTCATATTTTCTCGATAGGTTCTCGTGTCCAGACTTCTCGTCAGGAGATGATTGATGATCTGGAGGATATGAGCAAGGTGATAGAACTTCTTGGAACCTTTGTTTCACAGATGATTGTTGACCTTCTATGATAGTATGCTCTAGGTAAATACATAGGCTATCGTACGCATGTAGAGAAAAAGCCTTCTCCCAATCCCAAACGGATCATCTTCTACCGCGGTATGAACTTCCATGGCAAACACTAATATTTCTTTCAATTCATGGTATCTCCGAAGATGGCGTTTCAGAAGGGCAATTTAAGCAAGTCTTGGATCAAGGTCAGAGCCGTGTCTTCCAAAAAAAAGTGGCACAGGACTGATATTTGAACAGAGTTACCCCCTCTCAAAAGTATTATGGAATAAAATTTACACCAAAAACTAGCTAACTTATCCTTTCAAGGGGCTTGTGATTCTCTTCAAATCTCCGCCAAGATTACCATTATCGTTGTCGGAAAGCGCCACCATGTTAGGTCAATTTTAATGCTCCATGTACATGGCAGGAAGCATTTGACGCATACCGTTGATACAGATTCTTCCCTCAAAGTGATCGTGACGGAGATCGCAGTGGAAATTGCCAAGCCGGCACCGTAGTGGATCGTGACATCGCTCACCCGACTGAATTCGATTTTTATTTGCAAAGTCATGGTGGTCTCTTGGGAACTAGCAGGCCTGCCCATTACTCGGTCAGTATGGCTTAATCTTTTCGAGATCGTAGGCTAATCAATCCCCTGCCGTAGATTCTCTACGACGTAAGTTTATTCAAGTTTCTATCTACAAACATCCTTTGCTGATAACATTACTACAGGAAAATAACTTCTCGTAAGTGGTCTGCAGAGATCATAAACTGGTTCATGCTAACAACTTTTACTCTCAGTGCTGACGCTCTCCAAAGTCTATCTTTTGCACTTTGCCATGTTTATGCTCGTTCTACGCGCTCGGTTTCCATTCCTGCTCCTGTGTATTGTAAGTCAATTCGCACGAGCTCGTTTCAGATTTCAACAATGATACATTTCCCCCTCATAGATGCCGATATCGTCTGTTCAAGAGCAAAGAACCACTACGATCCTCAAGGAACCCTCGATTTCTCTGATTCCGCTACTCAACTTGATGGAAGCCAGGCGGAAAACTCTCTTGAGGCGTTCCGCCGTGGCTTCAAGCCATTAAATTCCAAGCAACAGAATCTCATGTATTTCTCTGTAAGCACTCCTACAACCTAAACTGAAAAACCGTCTGTCGCTAAATTTTCTTTTCCTCTAGTAATCTGCTTTATTCATCTCATTGCACTGTGTGTATTGTAACTCTTACGTATCCTGAGCGGGACTCAATCTCTCGAACATTTACAAGTTGTTTTCTTACTCTGCGCTCGCGTTCTCGTATACCCTTGTTTTCTGGTGTCTCTGCATAGCTTTTATACTGCTACTGATCATTCTTTTCTCTTTTACATCTGTATATACACCTCTGATTAACACACGTCAATTACCTTCCATTATTTCCGCGTAGTATGACTTAGTGATTACCTAGTTATCGCTTGAATGTATCATCAATGGATCGTATTTGCGGTCTTGATGTTCTACGAAGTGTCAATTCTACAGCAAAATTCCGTATGTATATATGATGAGATGCGACGATCATATTCTCAATAGACAAACCAATCAGAAGTATTCGCCAAAGCCCAACCAATCTTCACGTAAATGAGTATCATGTCTAGCAGTCGGCCATTTTCTCTTTGAAGGAAAGAGGGTCTACAAAGGATTCGAACCGAGTTGCATGTTCTCGGAAGTTTCTGTAGGATCTGCATCCATACTTCATTCGAAATATCACATTTCATATCTGGTCCATCCACAGATATACGTGATCACGGTCAAATGTGGCGTACCTGTTTGCAGGATGGTGATCTCTAGTGAGCCCACGGCAGGCAACTGCAGCCACGCGGTTCCGCATGATGGAGAGATGGATGTACTTGTTCTTGAAAGTTGGCAGAAAAGCTTTTACAGTGCCATCTTGTAAGCATGTAAACATATTATTCGTCAACGGACATAACACGATCAAACACAACGGGACTACTTGGCATCAGATCATGCGAGGACGGGGAACAGAGTATTGTTTTGCCGGTACATAGTCAGTAAAAAAGACTGCATAAGAGGTGAGAACATAGAAGTACAATTATAGAAAAGAATTCAGTGATTAAAGAAGAAAGCAATTATTTCGAACCCGTAGAATCCGCAGACTCTGCGTATGGGTTAACGCTATATACCTTGATTACAGGTGGGCTCTTAGTCAAATCGGCAGTTACAATAACCTAAAAAGGTGCATCAGATATATCCACAAAAAGATGATTGCACATACAGGTACCGTCATTAACTCTCTAATATCCTGTATCCTGTGACCAGCTGGTGTGTGCCTTAAGCCTTCGAACTCAGGCCTGATCTTGCTCAGCGAAACGAGACGTTGTTTCGAGGTTTCCTTCAATTCAAGCTTGTCGTCGCTGCGTTCCAGGATAATCTCATCATCGGCGTCGTCTTCGTCGAAGAGGGCAGATTCATCGTTGACTGAGCGGGACGCAACCTCCATCTTTAGTGCATGCTGCTCAGCGTTCTGTTTGACCTTCTTGAGATGTTCGTCATCGCTGTTCTCTGCGAGCCAGTTGATCACATCACGCTTGGACCAGTAGATTTGAAGTGTATGCGAATGCTCGTCGTAGACATGGTTCTATGCATCGACGTTCAGGGACAGAAAGGTGAAAAAAGTACTTCGTCTTACATCAATAGGCATTTGATCAACATGCACACGCTTTTCGATACCGAACTCGGGTACAAGGACATCAAAAGCTGCGTCGAGAACACCCACAACCTTAGCTTGGCGGACAACCGGACCATAACGTTGAGTAAGGTCAGATATAAGGACACAAAGGAACAAATGGGCAGATTGCTCCTCAGCAAGAACGGCAGAGTCACGTTTACTGAAAGAAAGATGAGCTGGATGTTTGGAAGTCATAAAAATTCACCGTACATGTTACATTGTTGGGCAACTTTGGCTACAGCATCGCGATCCATGGTAAACTTCACCTCTATTGCGCACATTGAGCATACCTAGAACCTTTAATATGAGTGAAAGTCTTACCTCCACCCTGGAGGACACTCTCTAACTGACGATGTACCAAGACATCTGCATACCGCCGGATGGGCGAGGTGAAATGCGTGTAGAGAGGGACATTTAAGGCATAGTGGGAATACTTTGCAATATCCAGCATGCCCGCGCAAAAGTACTTGGAACGATGGGTGGCTTTAAAAGAAAGCAACTCGAGTAATCTGCGGGCTGTGGGATCACTGATACTATCGAAAGACTTCATAAGAGCGCCAGAGGAGGATGCGTCCACCTCGACACCAAGTCTTTCAGCCCGCTCTTTGAACGCGGTCTAGTGACATTGTTAGCTCAAGAGAATCACCATCGCAAAAACATGCCCTTACAAGGCGACGCTCGATAGGAGTGTCATGACGACGAAGCAAGGCCTGCTCAGGAAGGTGAACAGCAATTTGCTGCGCAACGGAGATGTTGCTTAGAAGCATGAACTAGGAAGTATTGTCAGTTAGAATATCCAACTCTAATGTCGTGTAAAACTGATTACCTCCTCAACAAGGAAGTGCGCATCATCCCGTGTGTATTGACCACAGTCCGTAGGGAATCCGCTGTCATCGAGTTCGAACGAAAGCTTGAGTGACTCAAGACTCAATGTACCGTTCTCGAAGCGTGCAGTGCGCAATTTCTGTGCCAAACTTTGGAGGTTGCGAACATCGTGTTCGATGTCTTGCGCCTCATGGTCTGGCGTAACAGGAATGCTACATATACCAATACCCTCAATGATATTCTGAGCATCTTGGTACGATAACTTCGCAGCAGACCTAATGCAAAGGTGTAAGTATCACTCAGATGAGATCTAACAGAACCTACTTTATAATAGTTTTACCGAACCACTTGTTGACAACCCTTGCCTCCTTGGTCATAGTGAAGATAACAGAGAAGGCAAGTCGGTCTTGCCCAGGGACCAGACTACAGAGCTGCTCGCTCAAAACAGGCGGCAACATAGGAACTGCGCGTTGGACAAGATAAACACTAGTTGCACGCTTTCGAGCATCACGATCCAGAGCGGTATTTGGCTTCATGAAGAATGACACGTCTGCGATGTGAACGCCAACGTCATAAGTACCATCTTCGTTGACCTTGATAGAAAGAGCATCATCAAGGTCCTTTGCAGTTTCAGGGTCAATTGTGAAGATACGCTCGGAGCGGAGGTCTTTGCGAACTTCAAGCTCTCTCTCAGGAATCCTGATAAAAATGGGTTAATCATACAAAGGACCTAACAGGCATGTCGTTCTCACGTCCAGGGCAAAGGCGGCAAGCATTTCAACACATTCTCTGTAAATTCCTCCGTGGGAAAATTGCAATCCTTAAGGAGTGCGCTAGTCTCCACTTCAATGTCACCAATGGGACCCAATTCCTCTACCAAGGTGCCGAAAGGGTGCAAAGAGCTGATGGGCTAGAATAAAGCAGATAAACAAATGCGACGGGTCTCCGAATTAAAACCTCACATGACGTTTAATGCAAGCCACAAACAGCCTATTCACATACGCCTCCGAATTCTGCACGAAGTCTGAGGGAGCTTGTTCAGTTGGGATCGCAATCAATGGCACCCGCTTATCAGTTGGCTTGAACCAAACAATTTTCGGACGTTCGATTGGGGCACGTCGGGGCTCATCACCGCGATCTCCCTCTCGTTCCCGACGTTCTGCTTCTTGCTTCTCCTTGGTAGCAGCGGATGATGGGCGGAGAAGACCGAGAGTGCCTGAAAAGAGCTGACCAGGCATGCGTTCGACAACGGCCACGACATGACCTGCAAATTGGGGCTTGACATCATCCGTGACTCTGTGGATAGTATAGGATAAGACTTGAAGAAGGAAGGATAAAAGGAAGCGATAACGTACTCCTCGTCTTCAAACAACATCAAGCCCTGGCCTTCAACTTCTACGTCATCTTTCTTCTTATCGTCTTTCCGACCACCACTAGCCTTCAAATCATACGCAGCATTCTCTTCCTTCTTCCTCTTCTTCTCTTCCTTCTCTTTCTTAGTACCCCAAACTTCATCAACGTCAAGGAGCTCCACAGCAACGATGTCACCCTCCAAAGCACGGTTACGATCCTTGGAACCACATATGTAGATATCCGCATCCAAAACCTCAGTTGCAACGTACGCGTCGGAACGGTTGCGTTTGTTGACACGTAGGATGCCAACAACAAGTTTGCCTGCAGCAAGCAAGGGCGGCAGGGATGCCTGGGGGAGATAAGGCGCAAACAAGGATTTGCGTTGAGGCTGATTGGATTGTTGTTGAAGCTGCGACTGAAACTGCTGCTGCTGCTGTTGGAGTAAATTAACCCCAAGACCAAGACCCATCATGTTGGCAGCCATCATGTTCGGCAGCATGTTTGGGAAGCTGAACGAAGCCATCTTATGGTGATGGCCTCCAGCTGCAGCACGGAATTGCTGCAGGCTTTGAAGCTGAGCCTGGGCTTGTGCGAGGTCAGCAGCAAAGGTATTATTAGCCTGAATACCACCAACGCCACCGTCTAAGGGTACGGTAAGAAACAACGAGGTCATCCTACAATTGAACACTCACTAATGCGCCAGCTGGAATCAGCACGGGAAGCTTGGCGAGAATGCCCATTAAAAGAGGGTGGTGTAAAGCCTTCGTCAAACCCGTCTGGTCCGGTGTAGGGAAAACTGATGGACCCGATTCCAGGCTGCGTGCCTTTATTCACAACATTCACGCTATGGCGACGTCCGTGACCACGGGGAATACCCTGTGATTGTCCATCGAGACCGATATTAAGACCGCTTAAGTTACCGAATTGGCCCATTGGGTTTTGAAGGTTGCCAAATGTCGCAGCAGCACTTGGGCTCATGGGGGCAGTACTTTGAACGCGCCTGTGAGCCCCTCGACTGGGTGCCAAACCAGGTGTCTGGAAGGACAAAACTTGATTTGAGGCAAGTTGCTGCTGATAGAGGGCTTGCTGTTGTTGTTGCAGGGCCTCGATCTGATTCTGAATAGCGATCTGGAAAATAGATAATACCATGTCAGTCGAAGACAAAGATGGCTCATGCTGAACAATTACCTGTTCCGCCATGATGCCAGTAATCTCACCACTTTCGCTCTTCCTATGAGCAGGGCGTGTAGGTTCATGGGGAAAATCATAACTAGGCTGTTGTTGAGGGAATTGGAATCCCACATCTTCCTCGCTGATTGGAGGGCCAGCAGGACCAACGCTTCGTTTGCGCGCACCAAACATGAAGCCCGGCGCAAGTTGAGGACGACCAGTGGGACCAACAGAATCAGCCTGTTCCTGCTGTGCTGCCAGTGCGGCAAAACGGGGAGCCATAAAAGTCTGAGACTGAGACTGAGAACGAGGGTGGTGTCCAGATGGTCTTTGGTAATCAGGAATCTCGCCTTCTTCGAAGGAGGTGGCACCGGTGGCATCCTCAGCATCCTCCATCATAGCGCCCAGATGAGGCGAGAATGAGTTGAAATTTCCGGAAAACCCGCCAGTGTTGAGAGACGCAGCTTTGCGATGCCTGACATCGGGTGCAAATGTGGAGAAACCTGGTTGGAAGACGGGGGCGTTGGATGTCAGACTAGAGTTGGCTTGAGGTTGAGTCATGGCGAAACCGTTATGGTTGGTAGGTTGCTGGGCAGGAGAAGTCGTCTTGAGGTCTGCAATAACCCGTTGAAGGGAAGAAAGGGCATCACTGGTTTCCGCAACTTGAGGGGGAGACGGCGAAGCCTGCTTAGCAGCAAGCTGTTCCTTGAAGGCATTATGACGTCCTCCCTGGGAAGCGGAGGCCTGGTTTTTACGGTGAGATTGTCCTCTACTGTTGCCAGATTGGCTCTGCCTGCGTAGTTGATCGGGCTTTTTCCCAGTCTCAGATGGACGTCTTGCTGTTGACTCAGAGCCGGACTCAGGACCGCCGCCCGCCTTCTTACTACCATTGCTTGTCCTTGAAGAGGGTCTTGGGCCTTGAGCTAACACACCACCTGTTTTAGCACCAGAAGCGTTCGAGACACTGCGTTTGTTGGCACCACGATTATTGCCAGAAGCGGATGTAGGCTTCTTCTCGTCCTTCTTCGGCGGTGGTTGGGGTTGTGGCGTGAGTTCATCGGTCATGTCGTTCGTAACGTAGTTTAATAGAGTTTTGTTATCTTGTGGTTTTGAATTCAGTGGTCAAGTGAGTCCTGTGCTGAACAATGATAGATCAAGAACGAGACTGTCGTTGTGAATCAGAACGACTGACGTGGATGGTGAATCTGGTATGGCTTTGCCCAGTGGGGCGAGTGAGGGGAAAGAATGCGTAGGGGATTACCGGTGTGGTGGTGGTGAAATGAAGGACACTTGATGGTCACGAAAGTGCCGGAATCCGGAGTATGGTACAGAGTGACCTTCCCACGAACTGGAAGCTCAGATCTCCGGGAGATCACTTCGTAGCACATTTCGTTTCATACTTCGTAAATCAGACAGGAATCAAATATACATTATGTGCTCAGGTGGTACCAGGGTAGGTACTCTATGCTCAATTCATTCTCTATGCCTTTCCGAGCTTGGAAATGATGGCGTTAGTAAATTCGACAGTCGACGCCTTCCCGCCCAAGTCACCAGTGATCGTCTTGCCCTCAGCAATAGTCTGTTCAAAAAAGTGTCTAAGTATGTATCCCAACGTAAAGAATACAACACTCACACCCAAAGCAGCCTTTTCAATCTTGTCCGCGTGTTCAAACAGGTTCATGTGCCTGTTGATGTGATGATCGGTAAGCCCCCGCCAAAAGAACAATATGATATGTACGCACCTCAGCATCATGAGGGAAGACAAAAGGAGTGCAGTTGGATTGGCTAAACCCTTGCCTAGAATTGGATGACAATCATTCTTCACCCGGGCAAAAACGGATTGATGCTCAGACTGACCTGCAATGTCAGGGGCGGAACCATGAACAGCTTCAAAGATAGACGCATCCTGGTGTATTGTTGAGAAAAGTGCGATACCAAGGTCTAGCATTGCTCACCCGTCCAATGTTACCGGATGGTGTGAGACCGAGCCCGCCAATGAGGCCGGCACACATGTCGGAGAGAATATCACCATAGAGATTCGGCATTACCATGACACGGTCCGCGAAAGGTTTCGGGTTTTGGACGATCTGAGTACGATTTAAGTGATTTCCGACCAGCAATTGAGACACGTAAACGAACCTGGAGGCAAACACGATCGAGGAGATCTTCGTCATACTTGACGTCCGGGAAGTCCTTCGAGACTTCACGGCAAGCTGACAAGAACATTCCGTCTGACATTTTCCTTGGGTACTTTCAGCTAGGAATCGATGACGCGCAGTAGGACACAGACATGATATTGGCTTTATGAACTGCAGTGACGCGATTTCTTCCACTTGACTGAGCATAGTGGAAGGCGTATCGGGCAACTCGCTCAGAGGCGTCCCAAGTGATGAGTTTGATGGACTGAACAACTCCATCGACTATCTGTAACTTGAAGGTAAATGTCTGAGTTCAATGAAGATGGTACAACAAAGTACTTCATGCTCGATACCAGAATACTCTCCCTCGGTGTTTTCGCGAATGAGGACAGTATTCACATTGTCATATGGTGTTTTGAAACCTTGAATGGAAACACAGGGTCGGACATTGGCAAAGAGATTGAAAGTTCGTCTCAAAGTCAAGTTCAGAGAGACATGACCCTTTCCAACTGTGGATAGAATAAGAGGCAGTGTTACAGACTAATGGGCAGACACTGACTAGGAGTGGCAAGAGGGCCTGTATAAGAGGTGAGATTGGTAACAAGTTGTTATGACAAGACAAGTACCTTTCAAGGCAACAGTATTGCGTTTCACCGATTGAATCGCAGTGTCGGGAATGACAGTTTTACCACCCTTAAGGACGGGCGTTACACTGACTTCTTCCCATTGGATTGGTACCTGCAGGCCCATATGAGCATGTAATGTTTCAGATCATCAGGCGTCAAACCTCAGCAGCAACATAGATATTCTTGATAGACTGGCTTATTTCGGGGCCAATGCCTGTCTGTCTGTCTGAACCCTCGCCTACTCCCCAGCCACTGAAACCGAGTGCTTACCATCCCCGGGAATGAGAGTGACAGTATACTTTCCCTTTATGAAACATGAGCTGGCCTGGCGGATTGAATATCTGCTGAACTCACATTGCTACCCTTTGTGCCAGCAAAGGCAGCTGTCGGAGCTGCAGAAGCATATCTGCGAAGAGCCTAAATCCAGATGAACTATAAGCCAGCAAAAAGCGTCAGTGAACTGACAGAAGGACGGTTGAATGCGCCCTGCGCAAAATTAGCAAGAGATCTAGACTTGAACATGTTGCAGGCCAAGGACGAAAAACTCGGCCAGAAAGCGGGACCGCCGATTCTAGGGCCATCACGTGCGCACGATCCAGATAGCCTCCGCCGTCGCCAATATCCTGTTCCGACAGCCTCACTTCCGCTTTTTGATGGTAATCATGTTTCTACATATACATGCGCTAGTAGTATAGTCCAACCTTCATCATCGTACATAGATCCCCAACGAATTACAGGCGACGAAAATATGCCAAGGAAATGAATAGATCCATATCAACTCAATAGAGCATTCAGTTGTTGTCTGTACTTCTCCATATCCTGTTCTGTTTCTTCTTCCTCCAGCGTTTGAGAAGCCTGGATACCTCGTGAGTAGCAGCACCTCAGACTATAAGAGGACAGCATACCGGAGTGCCTGTTCCAACTTTCCCTACTTCTCCAAGTTTGCCATCCGTCAATTCAAACAACACCTTATCAACCTCCGCATCGGCCTCCTCCTCGAGCTCTTCATCTTCCTCCATATCGAGAGTATCCTGGAGCATTTCATCTAGAATGCCAGCCTGCACAAAAAATGAGATCCAATTTAGCCAGGAAAGAGCAGAAACCCTGACCTTTGTCATCTCCATGCTCATTTCACGCATCGTCTGGCTGATCTGAGGAAGTTTAACAAGTGCATTTGAAAGTTTCATGATTTCTGTTGACTTCTGAAGGGATCCTGTCACTTTCAGCATCGCTTTTTGAAGAATGGGCGTTGAGCTTGAGATACGGATTTGGATCAGCGACGTACCCATTTGTTGCGTTAACTGAATGCCTATAGAACCTAGCCTGGCTTTGCTCACGGACAACCGATCTTTCTGTCTGTTACTCCTCACAACTTCTTTCGCAAGTATACGCGCAGATTTTACATCTCCCTTAGAAGCCAGTCGCTTTACAGTTTGCCGAGCCTGATTTGTCGCCAAGTCGAGCTATGGATGACGCATAAAAAGATTGCGGGCTGGACGGCGCAGTGATAGACCCAACCTGCCTCATTTCCCGATCCAGCTGACGGCTTTCCGCTCGAACCTTTGCTTGCCATGCTCGTATTTTTTCTTCAGGAGTGGGTCCATAGAGAAAACGGTTGATTGTCTGCATCTTAGTAAAGGAGGCATTGCTTCAACAGCCAACGAACAAGCAACAGTGCTTTCTCGGCTATTGCCGTCATATTGTCCACAGGCTCTTAGACTAAATAAAATGAAAGCCTGGGTTACCGCGGCCGTGATAATAAAGTAGTTACCTCTACAATGTCCAGTCCAAGCCACCCCTTCACATCATCCCCTACGACCATCACTTTATCAGGTACTTGCTCCAGGAGTGCAATGTGTTCCTTCTAACTTGCTGCAAGAACAACCTACAAGTCCCACCACCCCTTCGCCCAGCTTGAGGCCCCGAAATCCTAACACTACCCCAGAGGTCCGCTGTCAATTCTTAGTCTTCCTTCGACATGAACCTTACTTCTTTGTTCTACAACGTTCCCTCGTTGACCTGTCGCATTGGTAGCCATCTAGCATTAATCAACCGAATGAAGTGCCACGATCCACCCTTCGCAGCATCTTCACACCATATGCTAGTACTCCTGAAAAACGTTTTTCTGTACGATCAGATCCGTCACTCTTGACATGCTTCGATCCTCGGGACAAAGAACTGTATGAACTTTGGGCACCACAACATTGACGTTGTAGACGTATCTTCTGGGTTCTAGTCGCCCTCAGGTGATAGCGTCGATTATTCTAGTCTATTCTGGTAGATATACTGTTGTAGCTACCTAAGGCCTTTTTGGATTTCATTGAAAAGCAGTTAGACTTGTCTTAACGCTGGCCGAGATGTCCGGAGTATCTGTCTAGTGTACAGTGCTAGCTTGTAACCATTCCATTCACCGTCATCCAAGTTGACCTGAGACTTGCGATATATCTATGCCGCATGATGGAGGGATTCACTCGTGTAAATACCAGCTAAGTATCTATCTGTATGCAATAAACACTAAGGGTGTTCTTCAGTCGCAACTCCCCACAACTTCCAGAGTAAGTGCACCATTTGCGCTTGGCAAGATATGCCCCGTCGGGCGATGCAAAAAGTAACGAAAACCTCGGCACCAGAACCCTCAGAACCCTGTAAAACATCAAAGCGTACATACAGTGATGGTACGCATCGTCATTTGTATTCCCTCTCCTAGAGTCATTCCCCAATCATACTGCCATTCCTCTTATTTTCCAATCCAATCAGTAAAATCTTTGCAGTGGCAAGCACCAACATTAATATCATGTCAGTTGAAAGTGAGTTACAGCCCCCGCGCCTCAAACCACTGTGATTCTGTGTTCTGCCATTGACATCAATAGTACATGGATGTCTAGACCTAACGCGGTGTGCGTCGACGGGGTGATGGCTTGCAAATGCACTATTAACAGAGATGAGCAAATTGGGGTGATGGACAGGAATCTGGCAAGCGGGAACTCCTTGCTTTTGAATTCCAGCAATCCTTCCGTGAAAACTCTGCTCAGGCGCATAAAGTCTACTTAGAGTGCACTGATGTAGATCACGATTGTACTAGCAATGGTGTTCCCAAATCCGGCCCAAAGTTGCTCGGTTTCGTCTGATTCATCATTCTTCAATAGCCAAGGCGGCATCATAGAATGCGAGACGGGATCATCGTAGATCTGGTGGCGTTCTGGACGCGTTCAGGTATAGAGAAACAGAGGCAGGCAGAAGCGGGAACGCGGTGTTGTTAGTCGAGTAGGTCGACGACTTGCCAGTCAGAGTCGGGGCAACCTCGAAACGATGAGATTGTCCGCTCGAGGTCGGGATGGCGGATACAAAGTGACCGAGGGCAGGGTATCTGTGGACGAATGACGGCGCGATGAGATAGCGGTTCAGGTTCTCGGTGCGGTCCGACGGTGATTGCTCCTGGCACTGGTAATCTTCCCTCCTCAAGCGCTGCAATGGCAAGAGCGGTTGACGAATTTGCTCCAGATAGGCCAGTTCCTTGTGGACTGCTTGTACGAGTGCTGCTTCCATGCAATCGTCTGGCCCAAGGGAACAGTGTAAGATCATAGTAGTCTGTTCACCAGTGACAGCGTAGTGCTTGGGGTTCATAGCCGGGCCCTGTATATACGCGACCATTTGGAAACCGTCACGCATGGTGATGAGGAAAGTTTAGTTAAATCCACCCTCGGTGAGCTTTGTCAAGATCAACGGATTGCGTTGCAAGTTGACGTAGCCCACTGGCATTGAAAATAAGTCTGCGTTCTGCATGCCGAAGAGCATCGCTGATTTCGAATTCAGACATATGCGCCATAGAACAATGTATGGTACTTGTATCCACCGCCGTGTAGTCGGGAAGGTCGTCACGCAGTTGCGCGCGGTCGAGAACGTGCGACGTGATAGCTCGGAAAGGAAAAATTTGACAAACGCAGTGAGGAACGAGGACGGTGTGGAGGCTGGGAAACTGGAACTTCCAGTCCCGCCCCCTGCTATGGCTATCTTCAAGTTGATAAAAATGTCATATTAGCGGTCCGGGTCGACAAACTCCACAAACTACCATACTTTTGCAAAAATCCACGAAGGCATCGAATACACTGTAACAAGCCTAATAATGAGATTGTCGTTAGAAATGTTCTCCAAATACATATACCACGATCCCCTGCACATAATACTGTGATAATAACCTCTTGACAGCGGTAATCATGCCCGCTGTATCTGATTGACCAGAGCCTCCCAATAGTTCCAATCCGAGCCATCCAAACCAGTTAGTAGTCGTGTATCAGTTCCAGTAATTTGGCTAATTCCCGCCCATCCTGATAGATCAGCACCGGGGCCACCCCATACCAAGCTGCCCGCTGTAGCATCCAACGGGGCATTACTGACAGTATTACACCAGTGGTCGAGCAATTGCTGTGCGGCAGATTCCTCCTCTGTGTTCGGACTACCTGAAGCGGTCGGGGATTGCGCATATTCAGACGAAGTTTGCTGTAATCTCTGGAATGTGGGGGATTGATTGATGTGCCCGGATGCAGGGCAATGTGTCGGAGGGGAATGTGATGCGTCCAATGTCGATAAGTTCAATAAAGATGGGAATCGTCGTGGAGACGACGAGGCTGCGACGGACTGCTGTGTAGGCTGCGGTTGTTGCTCGCCGTTGGTAGATAGTACGGTTTCCGAAGTTTGACCTTGAAATTCGACCCGTGAAGCTTTAGTTTGCAAAAATTCAATTGTCTTAAGTTCTCTGCGAGTAGTTTCGTCCATCTCTCGTACCCCATCATGTTCTTTGATGAAAACATCCAAAATTGCACGCATAGCGGCGGAATCCTGCCCTCGTGGTTCAAGGACGAGATAGATCCCACTTATCATTGCCGTCTGAAATTCCCGGTATCCATTGCTGAGAGATTCACGAGTTTCCTTCGGCATGACCTCTCTAAAGCGTTGTCGAACTTCAAAATCTTTGATAGTTGATTCAAAGCAGGCCGCGCGAGATCGAGCATAGCGATCGCTGTCTAGTCGTCGGAGGATGTAAGGTCGATGAAGGCTAATTCTGACGAAAAGAATCTCGGTAATCAACAGGAAACGGTGAACTGGAATGTATTTAAATTTGTCGTCCAAATTCCTGTCTGGGTTTAGTGCGAAATGAGGTGGAAGGCGAGTAACGAATTTGAGAAGCTCGTCATCAAGTGCGACGACTTCGGAATAAGAACTTCTTTCCCGGACCTGCTGAAAATGGTGGACTATTCTGCCGATAATTTTAGCAAGTTGGTGGCGTAAAATAACAAACGTCATGGGCGTCGGGGAGGTCAAAGGTAGAATTCCAGCAGATAGAGGGGTAGAGGTTTCGTCATCGATGTTCAGAGGTGTCTTTGTCGATGTATAGTCATCCTGAATCGAGTTAGGGCGTCCAAGTACCAAGGCATATGACCGATCAGCATGATAGAGGTAAGACCTGGTGACTATCGTTGATTATTGGATAACTAAAGTGTAAAAGACGGATACATACCATATGCGCCTGCGGTACTCGACTTTCGATGCATCTAAAGCCTGAGAAACCTGAGCAGGATATCAAGAAAATATTTTCAAAATTACCATGGTTGAGCCATCTCGATGTAGACCTAGAGCTTGCGCAGTTCGAACAGCAGCACCTAGCTGACTCCAGCATTCTGTTATTCGACGGTCAAATGTCAAGAAACGTGCGCTCTGCTACCCTTCAGAACATTGTTATTGACAGGTTCATACGTTCCTTACCAGCAATCGTGTTAAGACGATATCCAAGGAGTCTGGTTGAATAGCGGCCGCAATCAATAATGACCGCCTGGCTAAGCAAAAATGAGCAACACATTGGAAACTGGACAGTGATACCACTCACATGACCAGTAGTAGCGTAACGATGTAAGTCGCCGGTTTCGCGCGTCACCAGCAATATGCTCGGGAGCCAATCGTACAGAAATTGCAAGAACTACAAACAAGAGAGGGAGAAATCGAACGTCGTTTGGATTCGTGGCTCCAATACCATCACGACCATGGGAGGATATCGATACATAAGCCAGGCGAAAGTCTTTTTCTGAGATGGGATATCGAGTCCAATTGCTAGGCAAGTGGAAGTGAGTTTTGCTTTAGCTAAGCATCAATTACTTACATCGAAGAGAAATAATAGTCGATGAGGACGTCTGATAATCTAGCTGGAGGGAGTTCCTGTAGTAGTTCGGATATTTTATGTGGAGAGACACCGCATTCTTGCACAAGAGATTTTAAGTTATCCGCAGCAGAGGGCTCTAGGTCTTCCTCTATCAGCGACTGTCTTTCGCCATTGACAGATATATGAGAGGAGGGCGTTACTTGTGTCAGATCGAAGTTCTTCGCGTCAAGAGCATGCCGAGAGGAACTTTGATCTCCACTATCAGGCGCCGGTAAACCCATATTCTGTAGCTGGAACACAAGGTTAGCGTAGGATTCGAAAATCACCGTAAAGGACACACCTGCTCAAGGACAGAACCAGGGGCGACACTTCCCAATGCACTCTTCCCATACCATTTTCCACTCTGAAAGGATCCTCCACTAGGGTCCTGGTCTTCTGTTTGGGAGGGACTATCGTCATCCCCATCCGATACTGAACGTTGTTGCGAGGTCGGTGTATTGGCAAAAGAGCGAGACGGGCCGGGAACCCAAAACTGAGGCAGAGCCATTTCAACAATGTGCTCTAATCTGGAGAGGCGAGCACTAAGGTCTTGATCGGCTTTGCCTGGAGTATAGGCTTTGCAAAGATCGGGGACTTTCCTTGCTACACACTTCTCAAGAATTTAGCCGGGAGCACAAAGAGTACAAGATTAAGCCTTACATGGGAGCAAGGCACCTGTCTGTCGCACTGGAACCAACAATTACTGGCGAATAAACCATAAAAATCGTCGATCTCAAACCTTTTGCTTACGGCGATGGCATTCTCCGCAGGAAAAGCTGTAGTGCAATATAAGACGGCATGATAGAGGAGGTGTCTAGATAGTACCTGACTCTCGTTCGTTGTTTCTTGGAAGACAGTACACTCAGATCCTCATCCTCAAATTTCTTTCGTTTGATTGCTGAGGGTGGGTTGGAGCCAAGATGAGTGGGCGCGTGCGCCAGCGGCTTGACCATCCTTGGAATGATGAAAGTGTGGAAGGAAAAATTAGAGTTGGAGTAAAGATGTAGCTGACTCGAGGTAATTGATACAGAATGGAATGGGTCCGGTGATCCGGTCACTTGAATTTACATACTGTAAAATAAAATTATGATTTTTCGCGCCTTCGATCGACTACGATATCCTTGGCAACCCGACACCGTTGATGGATGAGCTTTCCTTTAGAGAGATCAAGCTGTCCCTCGAGAGACCCTATAAAGATGACAACGGTGATCGTATACCAGTACTCTTTGACATCACACCAGAGGGTCAACATATCTATGAGAAGTTGGTAACATCTCCTTAATAATCCCGAGTTGCTTCTCACTCCTCATCAACCATAAGGAAGGAAAATCCGACCAAGGCTTTAGGTGATAACCTACGGCGTATTTTCATCGAGAGAGGGGTCGATTTCTTCGACAGGACTCAAGGACATGAGCCACAGCAAAGTCCTCTTACTGACGATGTCAACACCTCCGACACTTCCACCTCCGACACAACTGAAGGATCCAAACAAGATTCATCGAGTACTCGAACTATGAACGTGGGGGAATTACTCAAGATGCGTGCTGAGATAATTCCCCAGTTATTGTGAGCAAGTTCTAGCGATTGTGTCGAGATCAAGCACTTCAACAATAACAGCACTTCGCTAGGCGAGATTGCGCTTGCCAGAGACCTCCTTGCCTCGCTACTATCTTCTTCATCCCCTCAGTCCGGGAATTCAGCCACAGTTCTCTCCGCCACAGTTGTCACAAAGCCGCCTCCCATTATATCCGTACAAGCTTTCAATGCACAGCTCGCAATCGGAAGTAAAGATGAAGCGCTAAGAAAAGCCGCGAATGTCTTTAAGTCGGCCGCTGGCAGCATGGATAGAGGGAGGATTAAGGGAGAGAAATATTGGGTGGATGCTCTCAAGGTTAGAAGAGCCAACTGGGGCTTGAACCCTGCCCCTCTCCCTTTCGGCTCTGCGACCGGAAAAGGAGCAGACAAAACGTCCAAAGATTTTCTGATCTCTTATGGTCTTGAAGAATGTAGGTCTGCCCAGGTCTGATCTCCGATGATGTCCTATATCTTCGAGTTTTCAGCTCCCGCAGTGTTTCGACGACAGGCAGTCGCTCATATGGCCACAGATGACGCTTCTACGCACGGCCTTGTATTTTTACATCGCCAACATACGCGTTTTCGTGTCTCCGTTTCAGTTGTTGGAGTAGACGGTATATGCATCACCTCTCAAAATACATTGACTAGGATCGACGAGCTTGGTCCTGAGGTTGCCTTGAAGGGTGCACAACGAGAAATTGTTGAACGAGAGATCTTCTCCCTCCTGGTTCAAGAAGCTGGAAACTTACCTACGACATCTGCTCGAGTATCAGAGAGACTCATTGTCATTGACGCAGCTCATGGTATAGAATTAAAGTTTGAGCTGGTACGTTGAAACAATCTATTATGCTCGATGCTCATCTCATATATTCAAGTTGGAAGATGAGGCACTTGCGCTGAGGTCATCAAACGACCTCTGTAGAGAGGAGTGTAATTTGATATATTCTGCTCTTCATGCTCTCCTTTTGCGGCGACATGGATTCTTACAAGCTCAAAGGCTCAGAACAATGAGCATCGGTGGCGTTACAAAGGAAAATGCACATCCGCCGCCAGTACTTCAACCTATCATTGATATACTACAGTATCAAGTATTTTGCGAACGAATCAAGGCGGAAATCGATAAAATGGTTGTGGCGTTATCTATTGCAGGTATCCAGTCATCGTTGCGCTTCAACCCCGTTGGAGAAACTGGCCGTCAGCTTGTTCAGTTGCTCGAAAATAGTGACGGTAAAGTCATTGGAGGAGAGGCTGTCCTCAGAATTGACGACCGGTACGTATGCTTCGTTATGTACACTTGCTTGCCCTTAGTTTTGAAAGGCATACGATACGCTTGACGTTCCTTTCCCCGTCATCATTAACTGTGCACCTTCCACAAGCAACATTAACAATATCGTCTATCCCTCAACTATGTCAACTGTTGGCCGATGAAGTAGAAAGATGCTTATTATATAGGATCTGCGAACGAGGTCGAGAGACACACGGGCATGTCGGGGGAACTTGGTTCGTCGATTCAAGTAGATGTGTCGGCAGATGGGAGGGTTGTGTGTTGTACGTCGCCCTTTCGTACCCTTGCCCTCGTTCTCACTTATCTTCTCAAAGGAACTTCCATGTATCCTTCGGAAAGGATTTCATAATCAATTGCTCTGCCTTTCAGTTGCACAAGGAAACATCAAAACAGGGTCAACTTGACCTATACTCTTTGACCTCTACTACGACACCACTACTTTCATGGATCGAGCATATAATTACGGACGCAGCTTTGTCGTCATCCTGAAAAATGTATAAGGTTCAACACATAGCTTCTTTTTCTATCATGTTGCCGAAATAAGAGGTCACTGGCTGGGATGCATGGCAATGGTAATATATAGTATGCATCTGACATACATAGCATGGGCATAAGCAAGGTCAAAGGAGCCGAGCAACGTGAAGCCATAGGAGAATGATAATCTACTAGTCTTCCTCGTCCTCGTCCTCTCCGGCACCACCAGCATGGAACTTCTCGATCTTGGCAGCAATGTTTGCTTTGCGTTGAGCGAGGGTGAGTCTTGGTGTGCGGTGCTTCATGCTTTCCGCTTTCCAATCTTTTGTCTTGTCAGTGGGCTTGAATGTAGGATCTTCCCGGATAGCAGCATAAGCATTCGTGTAGACCTCCTCGATGTCTTCTGAGCCAACACCATCAGCAAGATAAGTCGAGAACTGTTTCTTGAACCTAATCCCAAGTGTTAATATGCAGGAAACTCTGCTAGAATACAGACCGACCTTTCGTCATCTTCCTCCTCAAGACTCTCCATATATTCAGCGACGTGGCCACCGAAGATGTATTTCTTCAACACCTCTGCGTCCAATTCCTTGGATTCAGGGTCGTAACCAGGGAACCGCTTCTGTGAGTGAGGGACGAAGATACCGCCATCGCTGGCACCTTTCAATGCGCCGAAGACACGCGAACCGGTCGAGGTACGCTTCAAGCCGACATCGAGGAAGGCCTTGAAGGGTCGAGGGGCGTCTTCATCATCCAGAGCCTCTGTCACTTGGAATGTGCCATCAGGCTCAACAACCCCCTGGTATTTGTCGGAAAGACCCAATTTTTCCAGAGCACGACGAGCGGCAAGAAGGCCGGTTGCATAAGCTTTAAAGCGATGTAAGAAAGTATAAGTCGCAATGGAACAAGGGGATCACCTGCTGTCCAATTTGTGAGACCATGGTTGATACCATATCTCGGGAGTTCCTTCGATGTCGCCGCAGTGAGAACGAAATCGCCTTGCAGACGCGCGTAAACGATCTGGACGGTGATGAAGCGATTAGAGAAACGGACGACCAGGCGGTACTTGGGCGCATTGCTGAAAGATGAGTCAGAAAAAGCTTTTCTTGCCATGAGGTGCGCATGAATACTATTTGTTCTTCGCCTGGGTCACAAGTCTTTTGCGGGCGTAGTCTGTAAATATGCTGTTATTAAAGTAGGCAACTGGAAAAGTCGAGAGACGCACAATCGGTCTTTCCTTCACGCCTCCTGCGGTACTTGACCTGGAAACGAGAGAAATAGGCATCTGACTTGACCTTTTTGACGAACGGCATATCTAGAAAGGATATTAGTTGTAGCTTTGAACTCGTCATCCAGAAAGTCAAAGTGTCCATCCAGCGTAGCATGCCACATCATTGATAGTTAAATGGCGTAGAGTATGAGCCATCCGCGAACGGACGCCCACCACCGAAGGACGGAAAGACATACCTTGAGGAGGGGCGAGGGGACTGGAGACAACGATGAGCAGACCACGAAACTTTCACGAGAGTTCCCGCCGTCCAAAACAGGAAATATTATGTAATCTCAGTATGGTCGTCACGGGTGACCGGTGACTCGGTGGTGACCCTGGCGACGACTCTGTCGTTGCGATTACATATCTTTAACCCTTCTAGCAGGCGCATCTGTCGACCATGGACCCTCATCAGCAGTATCACTACCAATATCAGCAGCAGCAACAAGCTGGATATGATGTCAATCCTTATTTTAAGCCTTATCAACCCTCGTTTCCTCTTGCAGGGGCCTCGTCACACAGCGCCCCTGTTCCAGCCAACGCATATGAATACGACGTTGGAATCCTAGCCCAGCAAAGCGTCTATGTGCCCGGTGCAATGATAGATAAGCGTGGCGGTTCTGGCGGGAAGCTCGCCAAAGGTGGTAAACGCACGACTGTGTTGCGCAAAGGAGGAGGAAAGGTATGGGAGGATCAAACACTTCTCGAGTGGAATCCATGTAAGTATTGACAAGTGTCTGAGGATGTATGCTTATGATATCCTTCTAGCCTGGTTCAGATTGTTTGTCGGTGACTTGAGTAACGATGTGTCTGACGATGTCCTTGCCAATGCGTTTAACAAGTACCCTTCGTTTACCAAAGCTCGCGTTATTCGTGACCGCCTTAGTCAGAAAGTGAGTATCTAGTGCACTCTCGCTTTATGTGGTGTTCACTGAAGTGTAGGCGAAATACGGATTCGTCGCCTTTTCTGATCCGGAAGATTTTCTGAAGGCCTGGAAGGAGATGGATGGTGTGTATGCCTATTATTATTTCTCCGATTATGCATTGTTGAATCATTAATAGGCAAATATGTGGGTAATCGTCCTGTTAAGCTTAAGAAAGCGGATGACGGTTCCATACGTCCGGTGGAAATTGGTCATAGGAAAGCGAAAAAGCTAGAGCAAGATTTGAAGAAGAACAGACACAAGCCTTACTGAAGTTACGGACTTTGATGGGGGGAAACCAACGTGTCGTGTATGTTCACATTCCCAAACCTAGATCGCCCTTGCTCATCTGCCTTCGCGAGCCTTCTCTCTAATAATTGACATGGTCAGTTTCTTGTAATTCATAACGTCTCATGAGTGGTTTCCGTGAGGATGGCTTCACTTTCTGCCTTTGTAATTACACATCAGTGCTGTTTGATACAAGATTCCCACGACCCTTGAACTAGAAATTGGAAATTATTTATTCGAAATGGAAATGGTTGCCGAAAGTATAGTCCTTTGAATTCTTTCTTTCCTCCATCTATCTGCTACAGGACCTTTGTGCTGATCGACTTCGTATAACGTTTACATCATGGATATAGATGGCTTGTTCAAGGTCCAAAAGAAACATTCTCCTCCCGAACAATACTGACTTGAGACGGGTTTTCACAGGTTCCAAAGTTCCCTCCTAGTGGAAATAAGAGAAAATTACCGGACAATCCTACACCCGAGATGTTGAAAAGAATGAGAATGGACTTGCCGGCTACAGAACGTCAATCGCCGCCACCGGAACCTCATACTAATGAGAAAGGCAAACATCGCGTCGTAACAGTGGAAGAAGAGGAAGAAGCAGACCGTGATTTCGCGCCTGGTGGAGATGCGGATTACTTTGCCGAAGAAGACGAGGACGGGCGCTTCTTTGGAGGCGGCCTAACATCAGAACAGAAAGAAATTTTCAGTATATTTGAGAGTGCAGGCGGAGAGGTTGCTATGGACGACGTAAGTCTTCAATCACTGACAGTGGTTGCTCTAATCCAGTACTGAATTCAGAAACTTGGCAGTCAGAAGCGTTATCTATAACGGCCATTCGTCGAATGCTTCTCAGATTCGAACGCGCGATGAGCAAGAACCAGGACCTACGGTCAAAGTATCCGGACGACCCAGCGAAGTGAGTTCAATAATTCCTGTTGCCTGGGCATGCAATGACTAGCCATTTAGGTTCATAGATTCAGAAGCTGACCTTGATGCAGCAATTAAAACATTGCTACCCCTGGCCCCGGTGCCTGTGCTTGCTTACCCCGAACTCGTACGCTCTGGCTCTGTAGCGCTCCTTGTCGGTCTTCTAGCACACGAAAATGCAGACATCGTTATTGATGTCGTTGAACTTATTCACGAGCTTACGGATGAAGACGTTGGAAATGAAGATGATGACGAAGAATCAGGGGAAACTGCCGAGGAGGCTCTCAAAGTCTTAATCGAGGGTTTGGTATGCATATTCCGGTTTTCCTTCTAGAGAACGACGTGCCTTGACTTTCTGGCCTCAAAGCTAGAGAACTCCATTCTTGAACTTCTAGTTGACAACCTTTCTCGGTTGAAAGAAAGCGAAGAGTCAGACCGCCAAGGAGTATTCCATATATTAGGTACGTTGTTCAATCCATTGAATCACAACTCCGGTGGTCCATGTACGGGTGTCAGGTATATTTGAGAATGTCCTTGGTTTCGATCCTCAGCTGTCTACAAAACTCTTGGGGAAGACTACATTTCTGTCCTGGGTTCTGATTCGTACTCAATCAAAAACCCATGACGAGAATCGTGGATACGCTGCAGAATTACTTTCTATCCTGCTGCAAGACAATCAGCAGAACAGACAGGAATTTGGAAAACAAGATGGCGTTGAAGTCACTCTCAAAATTCTTTCCGTGAGATTCTTCCCGTGTCGTCTATACTATGAAATTTAGTTGATGTTTCAGCAATACCGCCGTCGGGATCCTATTGATGCTGACGAGACTGAATTCATGGAGAATATATTCGATGCTCTTTGCTCAGCGCTCAGTGAACCATCGGTGAAAGCGCAATTTCTGGCAGCTGAAGGGCCTGACCTCATGGTCTTGATGATGAAGTAAGTGGCTTGGGCGAGATCGCAACTGACTTCGAACATTGATTGTCATCAAGAGAAAAGCTCCAATCAAAGTCACGATCTATCAAAGTGTTGGATTATGCCATGTCGGGTACAACAGGTTCTGAGATCTGTGAAGCTTTTATCGAGGCCTCTGGTTTAAAGACTCTGTTTCCGGCTCTTATGGGGAAGGTACTTTCTATATGATTTCCACTATAGACAATTGTTCATATAAGACATGATTAGGGTTCAAAAAAACAGAAATCTACGACTAACCTTCCTCCGTCAGAGGATACAGGACATATTCTAGGCGTTCTATCATCGTTATTCTCGAACATTGCATCTGATTCTCCGGCACGAATACGGCTTCTGGCTAAGTTTGTGGAATCAAATTATGAAAAAGTTGACAAATTGTTGGAGATACGAGATGGAGCTCTTACTCGTTTAAATGTGACTGAGGCAGAGATTTTAAAAGAAAAAAAGGTGAGCAAATGGTCGAAGGATTTGCGACATATATACCACTCGATTGAATGTTATTATTGTACAAAGGATACAACAGATCAGGAAGAACGGTTCAACTTGGAGGCAACTTGGTATCTCCGGCGTCTCGACGGCGGACTATTTACACTGCAAACTGTGGACTATATTCTTGCGTGGATTATCATGGAGGACGATGGAGTAAGCCAGGCTTTCTTCGACTTCACACATGGTTGACTGATTCGCTTTCAGATTCGAGCACATGCCTTACAGATGCTACGAAGACAAAATCAATCCCTCAAAGACATTGTGCGGACATTGCGGATATTCCGCGAGAATGTGGATGATCATTTAGACACATACTCAACAGACAGGAATGGAGACTACTCTCCATCACAGAAGGAGATTTTGGAGGCTCTCGTTGCTGCATTAGATACTCCTGATACAAGATAAAATCCACTGAGATTCTTTGCACATGAACAAAAGAATATATGGCATCCTAAAGTGGTATCATGTTTCATTGATTGCGACCGAAGATGCGAATATCATTGCCAAGGCACCCTTGGTTTTGACCAACTCTTTTTGGAAACGAATTTCCGCTGCCACTTTCTTTTGTAGTCGTAGAAATAAAGAATCAATTAATGGCGACTGGCCCAATATTGGGCTATATATTTCTGTGAAGAATTTGATTTCTTCTTTAATTGACTAAGGAGAGAACAACGCACCGATCACTATGCTTGCAATGTTACAGACCATCTCGCCAAATCGAGGATCGGTAACGTATTTCAATAGGAGACGAAGAATAGGCTCAAGCAGGACATCGTCACGACTGGAGAGTGCTGTTCTCAGACCATCGCGATGAATCAACTCCTGAATGAGGGAAAATGTTGTCGTTGGAGGGACTTGCTGTTTACAGCCATGAGAAAAATTTATTGTATGGGAACCTGAATGAAACAAACCTTGCGCAAAACAGAGTCCAGAGCGGCTGAATATTTGAAACTCTTGAGAAGTTTGTCATAATCCCTGAGCCTTTTCGCTCGTCTGCTTTCCACCCGGAGCTCGTCAACTGAACCAAGAGGTTTAGACTGAGTCTTGCCACGGACAATGCCCTCTCCGAGCGCTGGGTGTGACGCCCCAAGGAATGATTCGAAAGTGCTCGAATGCAGCAAATCGGTAGCTGTTGTCTCCGATGCTTTCGATTGTCGCCGGCGAACGGATAGAGTACCATCTGACATGCCCGCCGCTATATGTGTCTCGTCGGGCTAGGTTTAGGAAATGAGGTCGACAGATGAAAATTTCAACAGTAGAGACGCACCGAGACAGCAAGACACAAAATGGGGGCAGGATATCGCATTGTGTGGACGACTTTGTAGGTGCTGACGTCGTAAACCTTAACCATCTGGTCAAGAGAACCCGTAAGGAGTCGACCGGCGTGAGCATTGAATGCCAAAGAAGTTACTGTCTTCTGGTGATTTGAGAGGGCGCGTATGCAGCGGCCACCTGAGATGATATCCCAGATTCGAATGATGGGGCCTGCAGAGGATAATGCAATAGTTCCTGACGGGAAGAGCAGGACTTGCTCGACAGGGGCAGATTTAGCAGCACCAACAGCCGAAGTCTCCCCCATGACCATTTCGCAGTTGCCAGAACGCGTATCAAACAAGCGCACAGTAGAGTCATAAGAACCAGTCAAAACAAGGTGGGGGTTAGACGTAGATATCTGACCGGAGCGGACATAGTCCGTGTGTGAAGTAAAAGTAGATATGGGAGATTGGGAGGGAACATCCCATAGTTTAACGGTTGTATCGTCAGAACATGATAAAACCTGGGCTGGTGAAAGCGTCGAAAACTTGGTGACATGTACAGGCTGCTTATGAGAATCAAAGGTACGAAGAATGGCGCGCGAGTTTATGTCGAAAACCTGAAACAGACATTGACCTGACTAGTTTACACAGCGAGAGTTGGCTACACACCTGTATCAATCCACCATCATCTCCAGCCACAACAAGTTTACCATCTGGTCGGATGTTGCCACTACGGGCTACATCCTTAAAACGTGATATTGTTTTGGTTATTTTTTGGGTACGAGGCGCGTAAATCTGCACTCTGGTCGCGGCAGTCACGGCGTACCGGTGTGGTTTGGAAGGCGAGAAATGGATCGACGTAATCGGTGCATACTCTTTAATAAAGACAGGATGCTTGAACTGCCGCCAGTATCTTGATTCTGCGTTATGCTTCGAGGTACTGGGCCGAGGATGGGATTGAACAACGACTGGTTGGTAGTCCATTCTCACTTGCCAGACTCAAAAAATCGTGCTCCACGTGCTCCCCGGACCGGTTGCGGTCAAAATTCCAGCTCAGCCGATAAGATTGATCGATCCGAACCTCTCAAGTTTTCACGTCTTTCTACAACCCATCCTCTTAGAAAAAAACTCCTTCTTACTCATTGCCTATCATGTTGCTTTACACGGATATCCTTGCGGATAGCAAAGATGAGATGTTCTCTGATGCTTTCCCAATGTGCGCGACTTTCTCTTCAAACGACCAACGATGTACTGACGATTCTTCTGCTTCACACAGTAAACTTGTCGACGACATCATCTATGAAGTCGATTGCCAGTTGATAATGGTCAAGCCTGGTGCAGATATTGATATCGGTCTGTACACACTCATTCTGCCCTGCGTATTCTTCTGTTGATCTACTGATCGCATACAGGTGCCAACCCGTCCGCTGAGGAGACTGAAGAAGCCCTTGAGGACGGTGCAAGCCAAGTGAACAACGTTGTGCACTCTTTCCGTCTGCAATCGACCTCTTTTGACAAGAAATCGTACCTCACGTATCTCAAAGCAAGTATCCCTCCTTCAAATAGACTGTACTTATTAATCAATTTTTCTCCAGGGTTACATGAAAGCTCTCAAGGAAAAACTACCCGAGGAAAGGCGCGAGGCCTTTGAGAAGGGTGCTCAAGGGTATGCCAAGAAGATTGTTGCGAACTTTAAGGACTACGAATTTGTAAGGCTTGGTGATAGAATTTCAAGGAATATCTAGTTGACCAACATGTCCGTCGGCAGTATACTGGAGAAAGCATGGACGCGGAAGGCATGGTCGCCCTTCTCAACTACCGGGTCTGTTATCATCCGCCCTTGTCATCATGTGACTGCTCACCAGTAATTCTTTCATTCAGGAGGACGGTGTCACGCGTACGTTTTACTTCATGCCTACTTCTTTTGCTTTCTCACTTTATTGTAGCATATTTCACATTCTGGAAGGATGGTCTCAAGGAGGTGAAGCTTTAATCGTTAATGTTCATAAGATATTCTGCTTTAACACTATGTGGACATGAATTACGCTGCTTGAGAGTTTAGGAGAAAATGTAATCATCCTTTATTTAGAAACCTAAACTTATACTCGAGATGACCTCTACTTACAGCAAATGTCAATTTGCGGTTTCTGAAGACTGGAGGTCGTCCAGATGTTCGATTCACGTGACAGGATAGACGCGTCTGGGCGACCCGTGTGTTTGAATCACGAATTCAACATTTGGCCACGCCAATTGTATCTCTATTTTTCACGAGATGACAGCTTTGTTGTCTTCTCTCGAGTCACTCGTATCCTCTGTGGTTCCTTCGGCGAGAGGCGATCGCCTTTTCAGAGATGAGCTTGTTTCTCACTGTCGCGACATCTTGACAAGGCGAGAGGGTGTTTATCTTTCTGTTTTAGACTATAATAACTCTCTAAGATTTCAGTCACATTGGTCAGAATCAAGAACCGGACCTGGGTCATCTTGCAGATCAAGTCAAACGACATTGTAGGGGCCAATGCTGGGATGCTTCGGTTAGCTTGTACTGATTCAACCTTGGTTGAAGTACTCCAGACTTCTCCTTCTGGTTCCGACTCCTTTAAATTCACAAATTTGCTCTCGCGGCTGCTCGATCAGGTGTGCCCTTCGTCGCTGCCCTTCAAGTGCTGAAGGTGACTTTCGCAGCCCGTTCTGTCAAGGAAACATGCTTCAGTGTTGTTTCTTCTGAGCCTCGCAACCTCCAATCAATCGCAACCCTCTGTGTCCTTTCTGCCCTCACTAGTTCCACCTCCACCTTCACGACGGTCGACAACTCCCCCCAGTGGCCATGCCTCTCCTCGAATACCAGTTTCCCGGGGTAAACCGAAAGCCGAGCTATTGAAAGAGTATCGTGCCAAAATTGGTGTGTTTCACGTCAAGACATCCTTTGCAACGCTTGCCGCATGCTTACTTTGATTACTATCTCAGGACTTTCGCAGCTCTCCGAACAGCTTCTTCTTCGCGATGCACTGTATCTTCTACAAGGGATATCCGGACAATATATTCGATTCTCCTCACAGGGCGGCTCGGAAATAGACAATACACTTGTCTTTGTTGACGATTCGGTGCGTTCAGTGGTCCTTTACCATGCTGTATGGTGACCTTCAAATCAACAATAGAAACACACTATATCAGCTCCAACAAAGGCTCTCATCCATCGACTGTCAGAAGTAGGATACCTTTACATCCGGGTAGAATCGTACGTGCGAGAAACTGAGGCAGCGGCAGCTGTTGGTATGATCAAGCAAAGCCTTTGCCATCATCTGCAGGCGCAGCTTACGGAGTATTACCGATTGATTGCCATCCTTGAATCGCAAATGGCCTCTTCTACGACAAGACGGTCAGAAGATGCAACGTCGTCCAATACTGTTGGCTATGATGGTAGTGAAACCTCAACCTTGACTCTCCGAAGACTTGACGTGTGGATTAATGACTGGAGATTGCGCATGCGAATGATGAGCGTCTGTGTTGAGGCTGCCCGAGGTCAGTGCACAACTATCGGTTTCATTCCTCTTATCATGTCGGAAGTAAGATACACACGGCGGCGCTCTTGTTAACCTCATACATGGGTACGCTGACAACGGTGACCCCTTTGTTCGCAAATTCACTGACCAATTGCTCGAAGAGGTTCGTGCTTTTTTCAGTCATCCGACAACATGCAATCTGAAACGGAAGTTTCAGGTTTCGAAACCTTTCTTTGCTACTCTTCACAAGTGGCTTTTCTCCGGAGAACTCTATGATCCATTTGCAGAGTTCTTCGTAGCACTGGACCAATCCATGACGCAGGCTCAATATGCACATCCTTCTCCACTGGCAGGTGGAATCGTCCAGCCTTCTGCTGATGGAGCGTTCGGCGGCGATTCGGAAGATATTCTAGGATTACGAGAAAGTGGTCTTAGGTTGTGGGAAACCAAGTATCAATTTCAAAAGGAGATGCTTCCCATGTTTGTCGGGGAGGCTTTTGGACGAAAAGTATGTCTGTTAGAGTTATGTGGTTCGAGAAACCAGAGGATAATTGCTTACAGTTTGTTAGATTTTTTCGACTGGAAAAAGCTTGAACTTCATTCGGTATAGTTGCCACGACAGTGACTGGGTTATCACTCGCGAAAAGATGAGTGATACTGGGGGCGGTCAGTCAACCATTTTTGATCTATTCACAAAACGCTCACGGTAGCGATAGTTCTCAAATACAGTGACATAGCGGGACTTGAACGTTCCATTGACGCTGCATATCAGGTCGCCAGCCAGCGGTTATTTGAAGTCTTCATTGGAAAATTCAGATTGCTGGATCACCTCTCTGCTCTCAAAAATTATTTGTTATTGGGACATGGCGACTTTGCAGACAGGCTGATGGAAGCACTGGGGTAATACCATGCCTGGTGGCTTCTGGACGATATGATTCATTAACTTTTTTACGTAGAACCAGTCTCGCACGGCCGGCCAACACGTTATACCGCCACAATTTGACGGCGCATTTAGACACTGCCTTACGGTCGTCCAATGCTATCCATGATCCATTGGATGTTCGGCGGCGGCTGGATGCCCGAATGCTTGAATACTCCCACGGCGAAATCGGTTGGGATGTTTTCACTTTGGAATACAAAGTCGATGCACCAATTGACACAGTGCTTGATCCTATTTCAATGGAGACATACCTCAAGCTTTTCAGGCATCTTTGGCAGATGAAACGTATTGAAGTTGCTCTTAATGCTGGCTGGATGAGAGTAGTCGGTGGCACGCGGAATTTCCTGCGTGTTCCAGGTACGGCTCTTGTATTCCCATTACGCGATAATCCTTACTCATTAAGACGGTAAAGAACTCGAAACTGAATGGCATAAAGTCCGGATCGTCATGACGGAGATGATTCACTTCATCCGGCAGATGCAGGCACACTGTCACTTGGAGGTCGTAGAATGTTCATGGAAGATCTTGACCGATTTTCTGAACAAAAAGGAGGGAGATTTGGATGCGCTCCTAGATGCGCATCAATCCTACCTGGACAGGATGGCCAAAAAGGTGCTGCTACTGAGTTCAAGGACCGGAAAAGAAGTCCGTTGTTTGTAATAGCCAGGATCACCCGTCTCGGACTGATGACAATTTAGGAAACGATACTAAGCCAGGTCAAGGAAATATTTTCAACTATTCTGCAATACCGGGAAGCAGTGGTATATATCACCCTTTGGAAGCTTTCCGACCGAGTGGTCCTCATGTTTTTTTTTTGGTAGGACAACTTTTATAATTATTGCTTAACTGAATCTTCGCGGCGCGATCAAGAGTTGGACGTTCAACGGGTGTGCAAATTATTTGTCAAACAAAATATGTGCTTGACACTGACCGTTCCTGTAGGGTGTTCACACTGGCCGCGCTCGTCGTGACGAGCCTGGTAAAGAGGCATCAAACCCTTTACCTGGGCTGCTCGAGAGACTAAGGGAGTATGGTTCTTCCTTCACAGAGCGTGCACAGACGATCGTGCACCATTTGCAGGTCCACTCTGATCTTGATTGTCGTTTCCTAGGCGTAAGACTGTCGTTCTCTGACTTTTACAAGTCGAAAAAGGAACTAGCGCAGGCTCAGAAAGGTAGTTCGTGATCTAAACTCCATATTTACTTAGAGAGAAAAAATAATATATTTTGCTTTCGATTCAGTCGAGTTAGATTTTGCGTCAGGGTAAGTTACGATGGCTTGTACAACAGAAACATGGTATAACCACGTGTTTCTGTAACTAGAATATGTTTTAAGTAACTACTCAAAGCTCGTCATGGGCGACGTGTTCTGAAGAGGTGTTGTTGTGGGTCAGAGGTACTTGGCCCTCATGCTCGGCAACGACAACGGGAGTGAGGGGGTTCTTGGCGTGCTCCTCGATGAAGGAGGTCAAGCTCTCCAACGAGCGATCGCCTTCATAGTCAATAAACTCGCGGGAACCAGCAGGCTTGAACTTCAAAGTGGGGAAGCCGGAAATGCGGAAAGGAACACTAGTAGGGAGATCATTCTCTGGTGCCTCCATCTTGGCTCTAAACAACGAAAATGAGTGACCGAGAAACTTGCTAGGGATGTGGATAAGACATACATGATAAGACCTTTGCGGTCAGCAAAGTTCTCAGCGAGGTTCTCCCAGACAGGTGCAAGGCGCTTGCAGTGGCCACACCTTCGGCAGAAGAATTAGGGGCGTACAGGTCCATGAATGAAGCAAGAAACAAACCACGAAGCATAAAACTCGACGAAGACATCCTTGGAATCGTCAAAGACAACTTCTTCAAAGGACTTGCCAACGAGGGTGTAGACAGCATCATCCTGCGAAGCAGGGATCGGCTGGCTCTTGAGGGTAGGCTCGATTTTGCCAGCAAGGTATTGGTCAATCCATGCATTAACAGCATCAGGAGTCACCTCCTTGCTCTGGTCAAAGGGGTACTTGAGCTGCTGCTCAACGTTCTGAACAACAAACGCAGGCCACTTGGCTTCATGAAGGTTGAGGGCTTTGGCATGGTCGCCGAATTTGATAGCATCGATCCAGACAAAGTTGACCTTGGCCTTGTACTTCTTCGCAACGGGCCTGATAGCTTCAATGGCAGCGTCCTTACCGTCTGAAGTGGGGTCGAGGAAGAGGTAGGCAAGGGGTTTCGGGCTCATAGCATAGATCTGGTAGTTCTCGCCGCTGACCTCATCAATGATGGGGATGGCAAGTTCGTTAAGCCAGTCTTCGAGGTCGCTGGCCTTGGTGTCGGCGACGGGGTAAGGATAGACAGATTTGGGCTCGTCGTAGGTGCGGTAAACGACAATAGAGGGAGCCGTGACACCGGCAGCTTTGATGGCTTCATCGTCAGTGGTCGAACCAAAGAGATAGTCGTTGCGGAGTTTATCGGCGACGACACTGAATTCGGGTGCGGGCAGGGAAGTGGAGGTGGGAAGGTAGGCGACAACGACAAGTTTGTCAGCTTTTGTGAATTCTTCGTGGTTCGCAGCTGTGACATCGGAAACAGCGGGAAGGGATTGTCTGTGGTAGGGAAGGTGAGAACCGTCGTTGGAACAGCCAAGACACGATACCTACTTGACCATGTAGCTGATAATGCCGTCGGCCTTGCGAGGACCATTATAGTCGGTGGGCACGCCGTTTTTGTAAACTTTCAGGGTACTGAAGAGACGTGAGCGTCAGATTCACGCGACAGAAATCGAAACATACGGGTAGCCCTCAACTCCGTGGGCCTGGCAAAGATCTGCCTGGTCGACACAGTCGACATTAGCAAGAGCGATATTCTTCTCCTTGAGAGCGGTCGCAGCCTCTTCGTAGTGAGGAGCGAGCGCCTTACAGTGACCGCACCTTGTCGCGGAGATTGAGCGACACGCGAGATGAGATAGAAAGAGGTATATACCAGGGCGCGAAGAATTCAACAAGGATGAGCTCATGGCTTTTCACAGTGTCGTCGAAATCGGCCGATGTCAGCTTGAGGACATCAGATGCGGCCTCGCCCAGGGCCACAGAGGCGAGGGCGAGGAGGGACAGGGAAGAGGAGAAACGCATGGTGGAGAGGTGGAGAAAGCACAACTCGACTTGCTTATATCTAAATTGTAGAGACTGACGTGTCAACCACGCACGCGTCTGACAAACAACCTCGGGTAATCGTTACGTTCCCGATCGATCATTCCCCGGCCATGTAATTACTCCGCATACATAGTTTCTACAATGCCTTGATATCAAAGTTACTACCACGCGAGCGTCCAGTCGTATATATCCTAGCTTTTGGCTGGAACTCTCGAGGAGGAGGAAAGTCTAGCACGGGGAACGTATGTCCACCGGACATCGGAGGGGGTGAAGGGACTAGCAAGACAGAGAGTTAGATGAAAGCGAAAATAAAGTCGGCTTCTGACGCTTTGCTTACTTTTCCGAGATAGAACCGTGCCATTTGTCTGATTGACGGACGGAACATGCCGAGATGGTGGCAGCGGGGTCGGACTCGCAGCTGGAATTATTGCACCAGCACGAGGAGGCGGTGGTGGATTGAGACTCGCAGTCGGGTTCGGCTGAACCACACTAGAGCGAGGTGCCGGAGGCGGCGGCGGCGGCGACCGCGCAGGAGGGGAATCTGCTTCAGATAGCGTACGGACACGCGGGAGTGGTACGGGAATGCTATCATTGGGGGGCTGCGGTTTGCGCGCAGGAGGAGGGGGCGGGACCGCTCTTACAGGTGTGCTGGAAGGCGGCGGTGGGACTGCTCTTGAGCCTGGCGGCGGAGGGGGTGCTGCTCGTGGCAGAGGCGGGGCTGCTCTGGCAGGTGAGACAGGGCCTGCACTGGACGGGCGTGGGGGTGGTGGCGGTGGAACTCTGGCTGGGCCTCGACGAGGGAGTGCAAGCGGCGGGCGAGGGGGAATTGCGGGCACTGGTCGCGGCGTGTGTGCTGACGCGGGCGGTGATGGTGTGCGAGAGGGAATTGCTGTCGACATCCGCGGCAGAGCTGGTGTAGGCGGCGCGGGCCCAAGCGGCGCTCTGCGCGGCGGTGCAGGGGCGGAGTCTGGAATCCCGGGCGCTGGGCGAGCAGGCAGGCTCGGCGCAGGCCGGCCTGGAGGCGCGGGCGCAGGTTTCGTTGGCGGCACACTTCTCGCCGGCGGCGGGGGTGCGGGTGGCATACTCGGCACACTTCTGGCCGGTGGCGGGGGCCCAGATGGCGCGCTCGGCACAGTTCTCGCCGGCGGCGCGCTTGGCACAATTCTCGCCGGTGGCACGCTCGGCACAGTTCTCGCCGGCGGTACACTCGGCGGCGTCGCCGGTGAATCTCGTTTGGGAATCGACGGTGGTTTCGCCAGATTAGCAGGTTTTGCTGCAATGTTTGAGACAGAACCACCCTTTTATAACACATATTGGGACTCACCAACATTGTTCTGCGCTGCAGGCTTCAGCTTAGGCATGCCACCTGCAAACAGCCCGCCTAGCTGGGGAGGTCCACCACCAAGATTGGGCCCGCCAGCGGAGATGGCGGGTGCGTGCACACCACCGCCGCCACCACCAGTGGATTTGGGCGCATCGAGGACAGGAGCGCTGCGGTCGTTTGTCTCTGCCTTCTTGAGTCTCTTGCCGGCCTGAATCTGCTTCAGCAGTTCACTGGACGCCATAGTTCGTGGTCCCGGTCAACCTGCACCACGACACCCGCAGTTGTCTATCATAATTACGTAATCCCTATGCTCGTCGTACTTCACCGAAACACAGATGCAAAAGTCAGCAAATGGATCTTTCGGCCCCCGCCACCGCCTCCTTCCTGCGAAACTCCTGCTGATGCCAATGTCGAGCTCGAGTATCTACGTGTGACACCCACAGTCGGCGACATACCAGGTGGCATTGGGAATGAAAGCCCCTGAACAGTATACCCAAATTCCTCTCTCCCATCAATCGTGGAGGTCGTCGACCTCAAATCAATATTATCTGCGCTACTTCGTCTCTTCCATTTTTCGCGTCTCTCATGCCAAGGGTGCATCGGGAAGCTTCTTACAGCCGAAGATGACTCTGAACTCGTCACTTGTACGTTCGACAATGTACGCGGCATACCAGGAACAGAGGGAACATCTGGCGAAACATGCGACGATGCTGTCTGCGTTGAGTGCGTTTTAGAGGTCGTGGCAATGACATTTGCTGCTGGTGTTGTTGGCGCTGAACGCTTCACGGTCTGGATCATCTCCTCTTCAGTCGTACTCGAACGGGCTGTCTCCCGGCGGTATTGAGCAGCGAAAGGATGGGCTATAGTCGGTCCGGTGGGTCTCGTTCCCCCATCCGAAGAAGTGCTGAACCAGGTTGACCGCAGAAGAGACGGACCATTGGCATTCCACTCGACAACACTCGTTTCTTCTTGAACAAATTTGTAAGTATTGAATGTCCCTAGAATGTGATTTCCATTTTCAACCTCTCCAAAAAGCAGAACAAGGCTTACAGAGTACGAAGAGGGCTCCGATGCTGAAGGGAATAAAGTCCGCAAGCAGAGTGATGTGTACAGCTGAGGGTCCAATAGTTAATATATTGAGGAGCAGCAACGACAGAACCTTTCCCAAGGCGGCGGGACTCTGACTTGCCAAAGTCGTCCGCCTCATAAGTAGAACAGCAAACCGCAAAAGTACATATAATTCGAGGAACAGGGAGATCAACGAGGTTGTCAGCGCAGTAGGAAGGAAACTGATCCATATAATTATTAAAGTTCATTACAATTTTCAATGAGGACTTGTACACATACTGTTTTTTATAACAAATGGCCTCATCTGATTCTGAAGAAGCGAAGGGCTTATCCTTGCAGAAGGTCTGGTCACAGGTAAGGGACCTCAAAGCACCAGTTCCAATAGCATTATTGGCAAAGACGAGGACTAAAATCGGTTTAGGGCGTGATCTACACCTTCAACACAGGAAGAACGTCACCCATTTCGACAAAGAGGGAAACAAGAGATACATAGAATTCTACATTGCGAATTCCTAGAGCTCTCAACTCGAGAATAAGGGCATAGATGCCAATGACTGTGGCCGTCTGCGCTGCCACGCCTCCCCAAGCTACAAGAAAGGCTAGGAACATGAATATCGAGTATGAAAGCGATACGATAGGATACCTACCGCATGCAGCATCTGCATCTTGAGAAAAAGACAACAGAGAACCGAAATAGGCGATACTGGCGAAAAGAAAGCAGAGTGAAATGGTAAAAACGAGAGTCAAATCTTCCCCCGAGCGGGTGCTACCGAGTGATACAATCTCAAAGTCATCATTCTCCAGGTCGTTGGTCAGGGAACGCTTCCGGGAGAGTATCCAATCCTTGACTCGGGGAAAAAATTCACGTATCCACTGAAACGAATAATTTAAGCTGGTAATGAATACTGTCCCAAGGAAAAAAGAAGAAATCTGTTGACTGGATAGATATATCAATTCTGCTGCGATATGTACGGTAATTGAAGGATCCAACGTACTAGTCAGGATGATGGACGAATTCATTGATGTGGGATACGTCCATGGTGAAACGCTACTTCGCACGGTGGAATAAGAAAAGACACAGTTCTGACAGGGTAAAGGAAAGAACACCGGTTCGAAGAATCAACACGAAGGCGAAAGGCAGTGTACTTCGAGAGTCCTGCCTCAAGGATCAACTGGGTTCGAAGGGATGATGAGCAGTCAACAAGGCTATACACCAGAGAGGAGGGGCATGAGGATGCTGTCGGGAAGAACTAAGTAAAGACCAAAACAGACAATGGTTGTCTGACTGTTGTCGTCAACCCGCAGGGCCACGCTGGCAGCATCACTGATATCACGACCTCGATGGATTCTAGGATCAGGCAGAGATATATGATACTCTGATGGACCGCCTGCGTAGGCAAGTCACCATCTGATACATACTCAGCCTTTCCAACAATCAACAGAAAAGGATACTTCCCAAGAAGGATCCAGGGGTGGCACACTTCCGGATCAAAACAGTGTTTGATACGCGAGAGCGATCAATTGGCAAGAGGCTTCGAATCAAACAACTGCGACCAAATACGCCAAATATCGCGTTTCTCCAAAATAGGCAATCATCTCTCGTCCTCCAGGCTCATTTGCCAATCATGGAGCCCAGTTCACACCTGGGCACCACATCCGACCTTGAATTACGCGCCGGTAGGATAGCAGATCCCAACATAGGTGCGTTGCTGTCGCCCTCGCAAAAAATCTCGCTCAAACTCTCATTAACATTCGTTTAACCATGGGTAGACCTTAAAACGAAACATGCAGTCGCTGCAGAAATACGCGAGATGATCGACACAGTCCGGGACATTGAATCTATACGAGCAATTCCTGTCCTTATACCGGCTATACTCGACCTTCTACGAAACGGCGAAGCGGCGCTTCAGAAAGACAGCATCGAGTTCCAGTTTCGCAGACTATTGTTGGAAATTATGAATCGTCTACCCGTGAATGAGGCAGTTAGGCCGTACGTCCCACAGATATACACTTGTATGCTGCAGATACTCCGCAGGGATAACGAGGAGAACGGTTCTCTGGCGTCTAAAACGCTTCTTGACTTTACTCGCAGCTATCGAGCTCTCACTGAAGATTTCTTGTCTGAATTTCTTGCAATATTCAAGGAAGGCTTGCATAACCTGAAGGAGGTCGTGTTGAACACTTTTTCTGATGATTCCCTTCTTCTCGACGTCAACGCCGTCCCTTCGAGCATAAGAAGCTTTAAAGTCCTTGGCGAAATGGCCATGATCATCGTTATCATTTCTCAGATCCATCGACAGATGGTTTCTCCACATATACATGCAACGATACCTCCTGCGTTTGAGGTTCTTGCACTCCAGTCGCCCGCACAGCAGAAAACACGTGAAGACTACGAAGCAATGGGCGGAATTTGGGCTGGAATGGCACTTACTATAAAGAATGCATCTGCATATTCCGACTTCCTCCACTGCCAGATTAAGGTAAGCATAGGACCAGTTTCTAGACCTCTCGATACGGCTGACATTGCGCAAGGTTTTGTCGTATGTTGCCTATGTCACGAGGTTCTCTGGAGAGCCTGACGAAGGGGCTGCTGAAACTCTGATTCTTACTGCCTTGCGCATGCTACAGGATTGCCCTCCCAATGGTATTACTTTAAGAAAGGTCTCGATTGCTCCCAATTGACCTCGAGGCGAGCTAATGAATAGCACAGGAGCTCATGGTTGTCTTTCGCCATCTCATGGGCCTCAGTGCTCGCAAGGCACTCCTCCCTTATCTTGATAAACTTCTCGATGAGGATGTTTTACTTGGAAAGGGTGTCAGCAGCAAAGAGATACTCAGGTATGGATCATGTCGTTATTTTACTAAGACATTTTGTACTGAAATTGTCCAGGGCCGTGGTATACAGTGCCATTGCCGATTTGGTGCATCACATTCGAAGTGAGCTGACCCCGCAGCAGCTGGCACGCTCGGTTCATGTCTTCTCCAAGATCATCCACAACCCTGCTCTCGGAAATAACCTTCACACGATGTCAGCCAAGATGCTCTTTGGGTTGACCGATGCCATTCTCTCGAAAGGGGACGAGAAAGAGGCCGCGCGGCTTGTGTCTTTTATGTTCGAAATTTGCCTCGAACGAATGGAGGCTCTTGCTTTGATTCAAGATGAGGTCAGCGCGAGTGCTACACAACTGAAAGAGAACAGTGAAGCAGTGATTATCGACTCTGTGTTTGTCGAGAAGACTCGACCAGTGGGCGGCGCTATCTATGCAATGGAGAAACCTGAGGAGTTTGTCCATGGTCAGATTTTTGTTGGGTAGAGATGGATCTTCAGTGGCTTACCACCTCCTCAGAATCGCGACTAATGTTCAGAACACTACTGCATGGATTTCGTGTTTGTCTTGCAGCTATGAAAAAGTGTAATGCGACCCCATCACATGGCGATGTATTTCTCCGATTGTTTGAAGGATGTATAAAGTGCATGTCTCTCTTCGACCCGGACCCCCGTATCAACGACCAAAACGATGCGATCGACTGGTTCGGACACGCCCTCCTTGAAATGAACTTGCATGTTTTCCAGGAAGTCTGGACGGTCAAGATGGACTTTTTCTTCAAGTGTGCTTCCAAGCGGATGATCCTCTTGAACATCTGCCAATTCCTTTTCACACGGGAGGCTACATCGCCGACTCTCCTCGCCGTCGTACTTAGTTATTTGGTAGATCGGCTCCACCTCCTCGGAGAGTACGATGATATGACCGCTGCTGCTACTATACGGCTGTTCAAGATGGCTTTCAGTGCTGTGACGGCATACGCGAATACAAATGAGGTTATTTTGAAGACACACTTACCCAAGCTCCTGATGGACTGTTTTCCGTTGGCGGCAAAGGCTACCAAGCCGACAAACTACTTCCATCTACTCCGTGCCCTTTTTAGAGCTATTGGCGGGGGCGGAGGTAGATTTGAGTTGCTTTATACTGCCGTCTTGCCCTTGTTGCCCGAAATGCTGGATAGCCTCAACCGCCAGCTGATGGCTTCTGAAGGCCCTACGCGGGATATGATCGTTGAATTATGTTTGACAGTCCCATTACGCTTGACTCACCTCCTTCCTCATCTCAACTACCTCATGCAACCTCTGGCACTCGCGTTGCGAGGTGGTCAAGAGTTGGTTTCCCAAGGTCTTCGAACGCTTGAGCTTTGTATCGATAATCTGACTCCTGATTTCCTTGATCCAACTCTCAGCACGGTCCTCCGTGAGTTGATGGAGGCTCTTCATAGCCATTTGAAGCCTTTGCCTGCAAATCACCATCCTGCGCACACTACCATTCGTATTCTGGGGAAATTGGGCGGACGGAATCGTCGTTTACTGACGAAAGAGCCTGCTCTCAAATATCGCCAGCATTCAGAGCTGGCGAAGGTGGCGATTACTTTTGGGGGATCAGGAGAGAAATTGGATCTAGGTCCAATTATGTCTTTAGCTTGCCGAACACTTTCCAAGGGGTCGTCGTTCGATCGTGGCTACTCGTATTCTCTATTAGAGAACTGCATGACAGTCATGCTTCACGAAGTCAGTATATATAAATCCGTTGGTCCTCCATTGATTGAACAATTTCCAGGGTATTTTGGGCCAGAACCTTGAGGATGTCTTTATTCAAGGCATGGAAGGTATCTTTGATGGATTGAATATCACTGACCTTCAACCTCGAGCGGAAACATTTATACGGAAGGTTGCACAGCATGCCTTTGAGGTCGAGGTCCGGCGTAACCATTCACGAGGGTCGGGAGCTCGGACGCCGATCAGCGGGTTACTTTCATCGTTCCTCGACTCGCTTCCTTATGGCCTTGCTCGTGATCAACGAGCTCAAGCCAAGGCTGCTCAGTCTATCTTTGTGCTCATTCTGCAAGACCTCGTTACACCAACCAGCCCAAACGTCATGCAGCAGGACATCATGGGGATATTGCATCAAATAGCAAATCGGATTATGGGATTATGCCTTGAAGATTCATGGATTCACAAAAGCGCTGGATGTCAAGGTATCAAAAACCTTTCCTCTGTTCCTGTGTATGGAACGAAGTGGGTCATGGAACGTGAAATCGACCTAATCCGGACTCTTCTCCATGTTTTGAAGGACCTCCCTCGGGACCTACCGCGAGACTTCAATGAAGTCACAGATCTTCTACTCGGTGTACTCAGAATCTGCACATCCGAGCTCGAAATTCACGGAGAGAATACAAGCCATGCAAGGACTAAGCTCATCCACCTTGTTGGCTTATTTTCTCCAGAGCTTCAAAGTTCAAATTCTGTCGTTCGCCAAGCTGCTCAGGCTTGTATAGAGTTCTTGGTTTCCTTGAGTGGACGCCCCGCAGTCGACCTCTTAATGCCCCATCGAGAACGTACTGTGACGGGCATCTACACGAAACCTCTCAGAGCCCTTCCTTTCATGAAGCAGATCGGAATGATGGAAGCAATTCGTTACTGCATCAGCCTGGAACCCCCACTCGTCGAATTGAATGACGAACTACTTCGGCTCCTCCACGAGACGCTTGCTCTAGCGGATGCCGAAGATAATGCTCTGCTGGGGCGCTCGCCAGGCCGGCAAAGTGCCCTCGAAGTTATTCAATTGCGTGTCGCCTGCATCAAGCTCTTGACAGCTTCGATGCCTCTTACTGACTTTTTCCAACGCCAGGCTCAAACAAGGCAAAGGTGAGAATTTGTGTTATAATTGATTGCTTGGCCTGATAAATTTGTCCAGGGTAACGAGTTTGTACTTCAAGTCTTTATACTCCCCCTCGTCCGAGATCAAAGATGTCGCACATGAAGGGCTTCGTATGGTCCTCACTCACCAGAGTCGCCTCCCGAAGGAACTTCTGCAGACCGGCCTACGTCCCATTCTGATGAATCTCGCCGATCCTAAGCGGCTCTCGGTCCCCGGCTTGGAAGGGCTTGCTCGCCTCCTAGAGCTACTTACCAACTATTTCAAGGTGGAGATTGGACATAAGCTCCTTGATCACTTCCGGATTGTTGCTGATCCCTCGATGCTCTCTGTTCCTCTCACGAACAACGAAAGCATCACCAAATTAGTCCGTCTAGCAAACATCTTTCACCTCCTACCTAGCTCCGCAAACATCTTCCTGGAGAATCTTGTCAACTCCATTGTGCAAACCGAATCTCAGTTGTGTCTTTCAAATCAGAGCCCCTTTTCTGAGCCGCTAGGAAAATACCTTGACCGATATCCAGTCGATGGAATCGACTTCTTCATGCGTCATCTTACTTTCCCGCGGCACATGAGAACGCTGCGCAGTATACTCGAGGCCAAATTTGCTCCCAACCTTGAGCGTGAGTTGGCTTCCAGGACATCCTTCATTGCAACAAACTTCCTCCGAGGACCTGAAGACAGTTGTACACTCCCTGCAATGCTCTTGTTCCGTGATTTCATACGTTTGATACCAGGCTGGTTGGTCGAGAATAACTATGTGATTGATGCTCTGCTTGGAGTGTGGCACTCGGAGATCCCTCAGCCCGAACAAACTGCTGTTGCAGTCCCAGAAGTTATACAGAGGCATAGTGTCATGATCGATATCTTCGTCGAAGCGTTGAAGCAGTCTCCTCGCATCGATCTCATATTCGAGGTTGTTGCCATATTCACGCGCAACCTAGGGATGGACCTAGTTCGTATCACAAACTTCCTCTATCACCATGTTGCTCTAAGTGAGGATGTTACCTTCCGACGCAATATCCTGATGCGTTTCCTCACCTGGTTCCGTGACCCGTCATATTCTTGGCCACACAAGACTCAATTCGTCCGGTATGTCATGACTCCAACCCTACTCGTTCATGCTACTCGCCCTCCACCCCGTGAACAATTGCTCGATCTGGCCTTCATCAACCAGATGCACCGTATCATTTGGCGTCCCATCACCGATTCCGACACCTTTGCCGAAGCAGACGACATGTTCAAGATCGAGGTTCTGTACCTTACTACAATCCTTGTTCAATACTACTCTGAGCTCCTTGAAGACGTCAAAAAGGACATAATCAAATGTGCCTGGCATTTCATTCCATTGACTGAAGATATCCTGGTCAAACAAGCTGCATATCTTCTTCTTGCTCGTTTCTTCACAACATTCCAGACACCACAAAAGTTCATATTACGTGCTTGGACAGGTTTACTTCGCTCACCGGCATCTGAAGGAAGGGCCAGTGTTCGCCAGGAAGCTTTAGCAACCCTTGCGCCTTCCCTTCCCCGTGCTGACGCCACTGAATCCGGTCACCCCCAGTGGGCCAAAACTACACGTCGACTCTTGGCAGAAGAAGGCATTGCTCAGCAAATTACCATCTATCACTTAATCGTCAAACAGCCTGACTTGTTCTACCCAGTTCGTTCACTATTCATCCCCCACATGGCCAATTCGATCACTAAACTGGGCATGTCCACAACCGCGACTCATGAATCGCGGTTATTATCTGTCGACCTTCTGCAAGTGATTTTTAATTGGGAAGAACAGGCGACTCAGGCTGCTCAGTCTAACGCCTCCACCACGGACCCAAGCAGAAATGATCTTGTCTGGTTGACGCCGCTAGGTTATCGAGAAAATATGGTCAGCTACCTTGTGAGACTCTGCTGCATACCACATGAACCAAGTGCAAGAGCAACTCTCATCCCACGAGCTCTACCTTTGTTGCAAAGGCTTGTTGGTCCCAAAGGTTGGACGGATGTCACTGTTGGTCTTCGCTTCTTTTCGCGAGCACTGGAACAGGTATGAAGGACCAATGCTTTTCATCTACAATCTGTGGAATAACAATATCCAATAGAATGAACTTTCCAATGAACAAGCCCTTGCTCAAGCTCTCGCGTCCGCAAAAGTTCTTCAGGTCATTGCGGGGGAACAGAATGACTCCTGGTTCATGGCAAATGCTTCAATCTTGCAGAAACTTGTTCGGAAAGGATTGGTCACGGAGGATTATGGGCTGAATGAGGCCTTGCACCCTGTGTTCGATCAGCTTATCAGACTATTTCCTCTACCAAAAGAGGATGATGAACAATCCAGCGAGCTATCTGACTTTCATGCTTTTGTTTACACGGCGATCAACGATGGCCTACGCAATTCGTCTGCTCTTCGGGGAACACTACTTATGCTCAAATCAGTAGTAAAAGTCGTTCCAGAACGAATCGATCCCTTTAGCCAATCTCTCGGAAAACTCCTCAGCAAACTTGCCAGGGACCATACTCAGAGTACCAGTATTTCGACGCCGGTGTTAGAAAATAGTGTGAGGCTCCTCAAAATGATCATCGAGATATGCGAAACTTCGGTCGCCCACCTCGGAGAGCAGCGTCGGGTACTGCTCAGTACCCTTGTACATCTCGTAGAGAAATCCAAGAGTATTCCTCTTCTGCGTTACATTCTGGATCTTGCTCGCACTTGGGCAAAGCCAACACCAGAACCTTATCCTACAATGAAAGAGAAGGCCAGCTTGTTGCTGAAAATGGCATCTTACGAAAGCCGTTCAGAACACATATTCCACTCATATCTAGAACTCATCTACGAGATCTACACAGAACCTGCATTGCGACGAAGTGACCTAACCACGCGATTGGAACATTCATTTTTCCTAGGCTGCCGTGCCAAGGACCCTGTGCTTCGAGAGAAGTTCATGGACCTTTTAGACATTAGTGTTCCGCGGTCCTTGCTCAGCCGCTTGACATACGTCTTTGGTGTGCAGAGTTGGGAACCTCTTGCTGACCACAATTGGATCTATCTCGCACTACACTTGATTCTAGGCTCATCCGACATGGAAGCTCTGAGTACGTTTGACCGCAGACCAAATACTGCGAATTCTCCCCTTATCTCCCGTCCCAAAATCCACGCAATCATTCAGCCAGTCCAGCGACTGCTCTTCCTTGATCCCCAAGTAGCTCATGACACATGGGTGGCTGCATTCCCATCAGTCTGGTCGTGTCTATCACGCCGCGAGCAAGCCGATCTCTCGCTCCATCTCATCAACCTCTTGAGCAAAGACTACCACATACGCCAGGCTCACCTGCGACCTAATGTCATTCAAGCTTTACTCGCCGGTATTCAGGCATGTTCCCCTCCGATGACCCTCCCGCCTCACCTCGTCAAGTTTCTTGCCAAGACGTTCGGTGCCTGGTACGTTGCACTGGAAATCCTTGGAGCATCATTCGATCAGGTGAAGGACGATGATCCCACTGTACGTGACTATGTCTATGATTCTCTCGCTGATGTCTATGCCGAGCTCGGTGAAGAAGATTTGTTCTATGGTGCATGGCGACGTCGCTGCCTTCATCAGGAGACAAACATTGCCCTTGCATTTGAACAAAATGGAATGTGGGAGCATGCATCTCTTGCTTATGAGTCGGCGCAGAGTAAGACTCGTGCAGGCTCCATTCCTTTCTCTGAATCAGAGTATTGTCTTTGGGAAGATCATTGGATTCTATCTGCTGAGAAGCTGCAACAATGGGATCTTCTCTATGATTTGGCTCGGAATGAGGGGAACCAGGAACTGCTCCTGGAAAGTGCCTGGAGGACGGTTGAGTGGGCTGCCCAAAAAGAGACTCTTGAAGAACAAATTAATCAGCTTCCCGAAACTCCTACCCCTCGCCGCAGAGTTTTCGAAGCGTTCGTCGCTCTCTTGAAGATGCCTGCAGCCTTGGAAAAGAACGTTGAATTTACGAAAATCCTCGAGGATGCAATGCAGCTATCTTTGAGAAAGTGGATTAGTCTACCATCGCATCTTTCGGCTGCACATGTCCCTTTACTGCAACACTTTCAGCAGTTTGTGGAGCTGCAGGAAGCTGTTCAGATATTTGGCTCTCTATCACAGACCAACGCGCAAAATCTGGAGAAGAAATCATCGGAGCTGAAGATGGTCCTTCAAGCGTGGCGAGAACGGCTTCCCAACTTGCATGATGATATCAGCATCTGGAGCGATCTTGTCGCTTGGAGACAGAACGTATTTCATTCTATCAACAATGCATATATTCCCCTAATCTCCCCCCCAAACCAACCTCCATCCAGCACAGGTACAAACAATACAACTTATGGGTACCGTGGCTATCATGAAACTGCATGGATCATCAATCGGTTCGCCCATGTCGCCCGCCGCCATGACCTCCTTGACGTCTGCTTTACATCTCTTACGAAAATCTACACTCTTCCCAATATTGAGATTTCAGAAGCCTTCTTGAAGCTCCGCGAACAAGCCAGATGTCATTATCAAAAACCTAACGATCTTCAGGCCGGTCTGGAGGTTATCAATAACACCAACTTGATGTTCTTCTCTGCGTCTCAAAAGGCGGAATTTCACACTCTGAAGGGCATGTTCTATGCCCGATTTGGTCGCAATGAGGATGCCAATCATGCATTTGGCCAGGCTGTTCAACTCGACATGAACCAAGCCAAAGGATGGGCTGAATGGGGTCGTTACAATGATCGCATGTTCAAGGAAAACGGAAATGACCTTACTCTTGCTGCTAATGCCGTCAGTTGTTATATGCAGGCTGCGGGCCAATACAAGAGTGGCAAAAGCCGACCATTGCTTGCGCGCATACTGTGGTTGCTCAGCCTTGATGACAATAATTTGACTGTCTCTCGAGCCTTCGATACTTATAAGGGAGATGCAGCATACTGGTTTTGGATCCCTCTCATCCCCCAGCTTCTCTTGTCCCTTTCCCACCGTGAATTCAAACAGGCGAGGTATGTGCTCATGAACCTGGCGAGGCTTTATCCCCAGGTATGCCACAGTTGGTTCATGTAAATTTTCTCATCTGATATGTACCGCGATAGGCACTGTTTTATCAAATAAGGACAACTCGGGAAGAGATGGTAATGTTCAAAAAAAGTCAGGAGAAGATGCAAGCTGCTCGGGCGGCAAGTGGAAATACTCCTGCCCCGGATACGTCACGGGAAAACAGCGAACAGACGACGCCCGCATCAGCTTCAGACGTGAATCATCCAAACCAGCCATCGGCTCCAGACACTACAAATCAACCGCGTCAACCTGCGGAGCATGTTGATGAAATCCTCAATGTGCTCAAGACTTCATTCCCTCTGCTGATCCTAAGTCTGGAAACAATGGTTGATCAAATATCCCACAAATTCAAATTGACGGCAGATGAGGATATTTACAGAAACATTTGCTTACTGTTGCAAGATGCAGTTCAGGTAAGATATTGGTGTCTTCTTACCTCGAGTAATAGTGACTTTTGACACTCTTGTAGAATTATGTTGTACGGATGAACTCACCTGACGACGACGGACTTCTTGTGCAACATACTGTTGAGACCATACTTCGAATGGCAGCTAACATACCCCACCCTGTTAGAGTGTGTGATCTTTCATTTTATTCGAGGGGCTTTCCGTTACTCACGATGGTATCCAGAAAGATTACGAGGACGACTTTCTACACAGCAAACCCAATTTGTACGAGTATGTTCAGAGACTCCAACAGTGGCGCGATAGATACGAAGGTTTCTTGGATGCTCGGCCTCGTGTTCAACAGCTAGCAATGCTCAGTCACTATCTCACCGAATTCCAGTACAGTAAAGTCGATGAAATTGAAGTTCCCGGACAATATACCGAGGTTCGCGTTCTTTCCTCAATGACCATTGTGACTTAAATGTTCTTGATCAGGAGAAAGACAGCAATCAAAACTTCGTTAGAATTCAAAAATTTGCTCCTAAAGTCGAAAACTGTCGCTCAAGTGGGGTATGCTGGAGGAGGTTTACCCTCTATGGAAGCGATAATTCAAGGATCGCTTTCGCGGTTCAACTTCCCGGTTATCGACAGTATAGACGTGAGGATCGGGTGTCTCAGTTGCTTCGTACATTCAATAGGTATAGTTTACACGTCTCTCATAAGGATGAGTCGCTTTTTTTACTTGCTTTTCAGTGCTTTGAGCCGTAAAAAGGAGAGTAGGAAACGAAATCTTCACTTCCATCTACCAGCCGCCGTCTCATTCAGCCCTCTGGTTCGTCTGGTACAAATGGATGCTTCGTATATACCCTTGGGTGATATTTATGATCGTCACTGTGCTGCCATTGGAATTTCAAGGGAAGAGCCAATCTTGTACTCCGGCGAAAAGGTCAAGAAGGTTTTGAAGGAGTTCCGACAATCTACTTCGCGACAGGTAGAGTCTCCTAATATTATCATTCGGGTGCAATGACCAATGGAACAATAGCTGACCAAAACGGAGTATCTGACACTGAAAAAAGACATATATGACGAAGTCACTGTAAAGATGGTTCCTGAAGACCTCATCACTCGTGTATGTATCCGTTCGTCAGGAAAATTGTGCCACTTAAGCTCTGCTTCCCTAAGTACATGATCAGTACAATGGCAAACTCTGACGAACTCTGGCGAATGAAAAAACAATTCACTCTCCAGATTGCTTCCACAGCTTTCATGACATTTGTCCTATGTCTTTCAAGCAGGCATCCTCATAGATTCCACGTTTCTCGCTCTACGGGACTGATTGCTATGTCAGAACTATTGCCAGGTCAGTTGATGCATGGAGTCAGCAGGAATGCGCTTTAATGTACCATATTTCAGGAGTGTCTAATCTAGTGCCGCTCTTTGCAACCAACGATGTTGTTCCCTTCCGTTTTACTCCAAATATGCAACATTTTGTGGGACCTATCTACATAGAAGGCTTGATCACATCAGGAATTCTTGCTATTGCGCGTTCTCTTACAGAGCCAGAGGTCAGGATTCCATCTCTCCCTCTTGGTCCTCGTCAAGAATTAACTGACCCTTATTAGTTTGAATTGGAACAAAGTCTATGCCTTTACAGCCGTGACGAGGTCAGCTCTTGGATGGCTATGCGGAACCAACCTTGGCAGACGGATGGTATCTTCAAACAAAGTGTATCTGCAAACATTGAGGGGGTTGTCAAACGGGCTGAAAGCATGGCTTGCAAGCTTGAAAGAGAACAGGTTAATGTTGCGTAATACCTTCGGTTGCCCGTTACTCATGTCATCCATTCAGGCGGTCAACAATGGCAACTGCGGAACTGTTCCCGTTATCCAGACGATAACAAACCTGATTTCAAGTGCAACTAACCCTATTCAACTTGCAAAGATGGGGGAAATGTATCACCCATGGTTTTGATTCAAAGAGCTATAGCTTCCATGTATATGTACATCTACATTAACAATATGTCATTTAGTTCTTTTCCAAAACAATTCTGGGATATATCTACAACATGATACAAGTACAGGTCCATAAGAAAACGGGAACGAGAATGCTAAACGTGACGAGCACCCCGAACAAGCCCTTCGGTTTGGCGAAACGCATTGATATGACTTTCACTTTCGATCATCATCTAACAATGAATGTCGTCAGCACTCCGGATCACAAGGAGGCACAGTGAACATACATCTTCCGCCATTGTGTGTACGTCTGACCCAGGCCGGTTGTACATCATGGCATTTGCAAACATCAGCATGATATCTCTCTGAAATTCCAGCGAAGTCCCAATCGAGCCGTCCTTCACCTTCATCTTAATAGTCTTCAAATCCATAGGACGTTTGACAATCTCGTGATAGTCGGGAGCTTCAGAGTTTTTGATGGGATTGTGGAAGATGTTACCGTTTCGGTGCTGGGATATCTGGGAATGGAGCATTCCCATCACAGCTTGGAATCGCTTATGCCCCTCAGAGCGGATACCTGGACGGCGCCCACGTCCGTGATTTTGTCCTTCATGACCAGATGTACAGTACAATGAAGACACAGCAGTGGTTGTGCTTACCGGTCTCGTCTTCGTCCACCGGCTCTGAGTCATCTCGTGCTCGCTTTTTATCACGAGGTGACTCAACTCCCTCAATAAAGGACGCCTTGCGTTTCCCTTTATCAACGTGTCAAGAGACGAGATACCAGGTGAAGTTAGTTTGATACCTTGCGCACGTCGGGAACCACCAGGGGCTGGGGAAACATCTCGATCTGTTTCCAATTTAGGAGTTCCCTCTTGAAGCTCCTCAGTATCCTCCATTTCTTCCGATTCGTCTCTTGTATTGATCGGACTCCCAGGCCGCTGTCGACGAGCTTTCCCGCGAGTTTGCACGTGTTGAACGGGAGATAAGGTAGACCGGTGACGCCTTGTTGAACCTGACAACAACCGTCATGAGTCTCTTAAGACGTATCGACATTGTGTAACTTACGTCGTGATGTAGTGAGTGGCTCTTCTCCAGAAGATTCACCATCCTCAACTGCAACTTCCACCTCGACGTCCCCCACGGCCTTCAGTTCAGGAACAGAATGTGGCGACTCCAGTGCTTCGCCTTGAACAGGAGTCAATTCTTCTTGGGATCTGTCCACCATATCGAGTGTTTCTCCTGGCGTCTGAGAAGGCGGCTCCGTGGATTTATGTGGCTCACGCGGTGGCTCCTTGGATTCGAGATTTTCCTGCACTTTCGATGGACCCACTCCAACCACTTCATTGACTACCTCGTTTTCGTCTTCCTCCTCTTCCCGCGTCTTGTACGAATCAACAACTAGATCCTCCTCCTGACCAGTTTCTTGTCTAACGCTTCGAATAGCTGAACCTTGTTCCTTCTCAGTATCTCCCTTAGATGTTACCTCCACCACAACGGGAGTGGGTCGATCAGCAGTTGGTGTATCATCTTGTAGGACTATAGGCGTCTGTATGGAGCCTTCAATTTCTTCAGGTCGCTTCTGTGGCGGATCAATGGCGGCGGACGTCGATGTTGCCGAAATTTCCTTTGCGAAAGAAGTCGTGAATTGAAATAATCAGTGAATCTATGTGCATTACCTGTGTTTGTGAAGGCGAGGAAGGGGTAGCAGAGACTCCACTTAGGTCGGATCCGTCAAAAAGCTCATCCGGAGGTGTTATTACAGGAACCTGGGAAATCATGGAAAAATGATATTTACATTTAGACGTTGCACGTACTTTGGTTTCCGATAATAGCTTTGTTGGTTCGTTGGGAACGCCAGTAATCTTGGCGCTGATTTCAGCATCAAAGTTCCCAGAGCGTATAGCCTCTATCTCGGAAACAATAGCTCTAGAGAATTTTAGTAACGAGCAGAAACCGACGATTATTGCAACACACTTGAATTTCTCCTCTTCGGCAAGAATTAGTTCACGAAGCTCTTGTACGCGCGCTGCATAGTACTTTTCCGCAAGCTTATGATTTACAGACGCTGGAAATATATTAAAAAAAGGAAAAAAGAGGGTAAGAACGACAGACAATGGATGGCGTCACAAGCCTCAGTCCTTGGAATTTCGTTGAGACACCGTAGGGAAGAAGCAGTCGGTTCCTACCTCTCGAGCCCCGCTTCTTGCATAAGATTTTGGTACATTACTTGTGAAGACTGTGGTGAATCAGCGTGCGGTAGATGAGACACGGATGGAAACGAACTTGAGCGGTAAAGAAAGATTTCGGACGAGAAATTAAGGAATGACTGGAAAGAACTTTTGCTACAACTTGCCACGCATTGGCACCGTGCTCCCAGACAGCCTGGGCGAGAATAAGGGATTCGACATTCGATAGTGTGTCTCGACGCGACCGTGAACTCATGAAGAAACAAGGACTACTTTTTACGTGACATCCTATGATTTCAAACGCGGCAAGATCGCCGAGATGTCTGAGTATGAATTTTATTGGTATGCACAATGAAATTTGGCAATGCAGATCAAACGAGGTCATAACGCTCCTCTGCCGCTCCTGTCAAAGAAAGTAGGAGTGAAGTGAAGGATAAGATCTAGACAGTGCTGTGCAAGGTGCAACTGTTAATTATCGTCCCAGTGCAGTGCATTTGGCCGAGATACATGAAGGTATGTAGACTGGTGACCGTGGATACAAGTCTCGGATTGCCCCTGACTAAAAAAACCGATGCGTTGATGCCGATATATGATATATGTAGTTGATGGGGCCAAATCCCTTCGTCAACCAATGGAACTGAGGCAGCGCGAAGGATGATAGTCCTTAGCAGAAGGTGCGACGCATGAGTCGTGGTAAAAAATTCCACAAAAGCTTGTAGACAGTATCTTAAGATAGGGCAACTCAATAGCCTGAGCTATCAAAACAACAAAGCTGCGATGCGCCATTTACGTAACGCGATTTCTACGAGACCCCGAGCTGTGCTGGCGCATCGCATATATAGGCGACCGTCAGATTCAGCATGAACAAATGGCACAAAGGACTGTGTGGCAAATCAGTTGATCGTCACGATACAAGTTACATTGCGATCGAATCAGCTCGCATCAGCGCATCGTGGTACGGCTACTACACATGCTAGCGAAATCCGCAATTGGGTCACCTCAGGCTTACAGCTGACGAAAACACCTCAGACTTGTAGTATACCAAGCCCACCTTCGTATTTTGTTGAATACCCCCAACAGGAACATTACTCTTTCTGTGCACATTGTTAAGTACAAATCGAAAATTCTCCATCTAAGAGCGTGACGACGTGACACGGAAAGTGCCGAGGAATGACGTTTTAGGTGACCTCGCTGCGCGTTGTTGGGGTTCCGTTGTGGGTTCTTGACTCCCAACCATGATCTTCCACACTCCCTTACTCCTCGCTCTCCTTCCCTTCGCCAATGCTGCCGGTGTGCACAAGCTCAAGCTCAAGAAACTCCCACCCGCCAGCAGCAATCCCTCACTCGAGAGTGCTTACCTGGCCGACAAGTATGGCGCGTCTGTTCAGTCTCCCCTCATGGGGGCGGGTGGCGCCGGCCGTCGACTCGGCCGTCCCACTTCTCAGGATGGTGAACAACTCTTATGGACTCAGGGCGGGCACAACGTTCCCCTGTCCAGTGTGTAAAGTGTTATATAGTCATTTCCTACACTCACTCCCTTTATAGACTTTATGAATGCACAGTATTACTCCGAGATTACCCTTGGTACCCCACCTCAGACGGCAAGTAGAACCTTAGATGGCTCCGCCTTTTTTGCTTACGTCATCATATTCAGTTCAAAGTTATCCTTGACACAGGGTACGCATATGTATTCATACTTCTTATGCGATCTCTAATTCCCATGTAGATCGAGCAATTTGTGGGTCCCGAGCGTCAAGTGTACATCGATCGCGTGTTTCCTTCACGCTAAGTACGACTCTTCTGGGTCTTCCACGTACAAAGCAAATGGTTCCGAGTTCTCCATTCGATACGGTTCTGGCTCCATGGAGGGTTTTGTGTCCCAGGATCTTTTGACCATCGGTGACCTCAAAATTTCAGGACAGGATTTTGCTGAGGCTATCAAAGAGCCTGGTCTCGCATTTGCTTTCGGAAAGTAAGCGTACTTGTCGGCGTGTTCACTGACTTGGCGTGCTAAATAACTCAAGGTTCGATGGTATCCTTGGTCTTGGATACGACACTATCTCCGTCAACCACATTACCCCACCTTTCTATAGTATGATCAATCGAAGCCTCCTTGATGAACCCGTTTTCTCCTTCCGTCTCGGCTCATCGGATGAAGATGGTGGTGAAGCTGTCTTTGGCGGTATTGACCACGATGCATACACAGGACAGATCACGTATGTCCCCGTGCGCCGCAAGGCTTATTGGGAGGTCGAACTTCAGAAGGTCAGCTTTGGTCATGATGAGTTGGAGCTTGAAAACACGGGTGCTGCAATCGATACAGGTCTGTACATAATGCTTGAGCTTGTGGGACTTGATTTTCACGTGGCATCCGCAGGCACCTCTCTTATCGCACTTCCTACTGACATCGCTGAGATGCTTAACACTCAGATTGGCGCCAAGAAGTCTTGGAATGGACAATATCAGATTGACTGTTCGAAAGTTCCTGATCTTCCTGAGCTCAGTTTCTACTTCGATGGACAGGCTTACCCTCTGAAGGGTAGTGACTATATCCTCGATATTCAAGGCACTTGTATCTCTGCTTTCACTGGACTGGACATCAACGTGCCAGGAGGATCACTTTGGATCATTGGTTAGCAATGCTTCGGTTTCAATTAAGCGCTCGATTGATTTGTAATTTTTAGGTGACACCTTCCTTCGCAAGTATTTCACCGTTTATGATCTCGGCAGGAACGCTGTCGGTTTTGCAAAGTCGACTTGAACGATATGGATAAGACCTTATGTATTGTAGAGATGACATGCTGTTGTTCTCGGCCAATTCTTACGGGTTCTTTGTACGATAGTACATTTGGTTGTTGTAATGTTTTTCTTGCGTATACATTGCAGATTGTTGATGACCCAGAGATGAAACGTGACCTAGAGATGAAACGTGACCTAGAGATGAAACGTGACCTAGAGATGAAACGGCAGAGGTAGTAAGCTTCTACTTACTTCATTCCTCATTAAATTCCTCCTGGAAATATTTTATGCAATACTCAACGTATACGATATCGATCTGTCGATTCAAATTTTTTGTTTGTGAGGCCGGAGAAAAGTAATGAAAATCAAAGTCCTGAAGATGATTGAAATTTGACGTTTCATTTTATTTCATGTCTGTCTTATTTCATGAATCCAGATCTGATTTTCTGAAGAAAAAACTCATGCAAGTATTAGAGTACTATACACATCTATCTACCATAGTTTGGGCATAAAATATGCATGGGAGTGGCAGAGACAAGCCTCAGACGATGGAGGGACGATTTTGCGTGACAGAATTTTAAACTCAGCTCAGCATCCAAGGACTCTTTTCGACGCTGCGACTTGATTTGGGCTCTCGGCGTGTAAACGGCAACGTTGGGGAAACTGAAAGTTTGACAGAGTCACAGACCTGTCACGTTTCATTTCACGTTCAAAATGCACCTCCCATTCGGATGTCAGTTGCATCTCTACATGAAGGAGAAAAAATATAAAACTCGAGATATGAATGCTAGAGATGTACATATCCAAGCTTCTAAGGGATTTATTGAGTATTGATGAAAGCCGAAGTCATCCGAAATCTCGTTTCATCTCTGGGTCATCGACAGTATGTAGATGCACATGCAACTTCTCGGATCGGATTTAGCGCAGACGTCATTCACTGTACTCTGATCTGTTTTATTCAAAATGTCGAACGGTCGATATCTACAATTCCAATATAACAAGTGCTTGTCATCTTCGCTACGAGTGGAAAAATTGAGGCGGCTTCAGTTGTCTCAGGTTCTGCACCGTACCTTTGACCGAGTCAAAGTTCTGGGAGACCAGGATTCGTATGGGCATACGGGGTAGGCAAGAGGACACAATATCGACCTCTTGACACTTATTTTTCTCAGGTGCGTCAACGCCCTGAGCTGGGCGCGCAACGGGGAACTCTTGCTAAGTGGAGGAGATGATACAACTGTCCGGATATGGGGTATCGACCCCGCCGACACATCTCAGGATTACCCTTTCGTGTGTCGGTCAGTCATCCATACAGGTCATACAGCCAACATCTTCAGTTCACATATGCTCCCTTACTCCTCGCGAATGTCAGTACCCTTGTTGTTTGACTTCATGTTTGCCTCACTCATCTGCTATATCGTGGACAGCGCCACCGTTGCGGGTGATCACCAAATTCGAGTCTTTGATATTGGCGAGGCCGCTTTGACAGCCAATGGGAGTGGAAAGCAAACATCTTACAGGACCCAGCAATCCCTTATACACCATCTGCAATGTCATGATGACCGCGTGAAGAGAATTGTCACTGAATACAGTCCTGATCTCTTTCTGACTGTTGGAGAGGTTTGTTGGTTGTCATGTTCAAAGTTCATTCTTCTTCATCTATAGTACACAGGATGGAACTGTACGCCAACACGATCTAAGGACATCCCATAATTGCCACCGCGAACCTTGTCCCATCCCTCTCGTGAGGGTTAATCACGAGCTTTCTACGCTTTCCATGTCTTCCCTTACTCCGCACCTCTTCGTAGTTGCTGGGGAATCGCCGTTTGTGTGTATTCGCCTTGCTTTGAGTTCTTACACGTCATCACCAACTTGTAGGGCTACCTTTTCGATCGGCGCCATCTTGGTCGAAACCTTCGAGCTGAATGGGGCATGCCGAATACTTCGGATGATTCTTCACTGACAACTTGTGTTCGTCGTTTTGGCAGACCGAAAGCGCCTGCGAGTGAGACGCGGAGACAAAGACGCAGGAGTGAGCATATCACAGGTGCTCGAATGTCAGCTTCAAATGGTCATGAAGTAAGCGATTTGGTTGAATCTCTGAGCGTCAGTTGAATATACGACAACAGGTGATCCTATGTCAGCACCCGTTCACCTTCATCAGGTAATTGGACACTGAAGCACTTGTGTTACAGCATTCAGCAGTGATGGAGTATATTTGTATTCTATCTATGATGATCCAGAAGATGAAAGAACCCCTTCGTCGTCATCATCGCCTCTGTTGCCTTCAAATGCAAGACTCGAACATAAAGCCTATGAAAAAGAGAAGAGCCCTGGGCCACCGGATTATGGCGCTATGGACATCAGTGCAGAGTCTTCATCTTGTCGGTTAGACGCCGGCTCCGATCTTGCAGAGTATAGTGCTGGCGAAATTGATCAAGAGGATGGTATGACCGACGAGGAAGAGGAAGAGGAGAACTACCTTGAGTTCGAAGATCTCCAACAAAACGTCGAGAACGATCACCTTTCTAGTGTTTCAGTTGTACTTCCTCGACGGCGGTATAGTGGAGCTCGCAACGTAGCAACTATCAAGGACGGTGAGTGAGCACTCACTGGTCATGCCATGTCGATTTATTTTCTATATTCAGTCAATTTTCTTGGTCCCGATGATGAATTTGTGGCATCTGGTTCTGACGATGGAAACTTCTTCCTTTGGCACAAAGCGACAGGCGTCCTTCATGGAATATACGAAGGCGATAGCAGCGTTGTTAACATGATTGAGGGGCACCCGTTTCTTCCCCTTGTAGCCGTTAGTGGAATAGATCATACTGTCAAGGCAAGCACCTGTGCATTGTTTGCTGTTAGGACCTATGTCATGACTCGAATCCATCAGCTCTTTGCTCCATCAAATAACTCATTGAGTAAATTCTCAAGAATTGAGAATGCGACAACCATCATGGAATCAAATGCCCGGCTTAACAGACCGCAGGCGTTTCGTTATGGTTTCGCGACGTTACTGGCCCAGGCGCGATTACAATTGGCACTGGGTGGGCCTAATGAAGAATGCCGGAATCAGTGACTTATTACGACCCCGTGAGATACATTAGACTGTAGCCGGAATGGTAAACAATCTACGATTTTTACATCTACGTTTCGCTCTGGAACATTAGTGATTATGACACGGCCTGATTTCACCAATTTCCGCAAATTTGATTGAATAACTTTGCTACAACTTCAAGCTACTTTTACTCAGTCCATCACCAGCCAACTTACATCTTACATTTGTAAAATCTTCTGGCTTTATCGAACGCCAGAAGTTGTCAAAGAATCTTGACGAATCAGGAGCGCCGGCAGATGAGAGAGCCTGACACTTGTTGTGGGCAAATTCACGAAGTTGGACATCAAAGTTCCGCGCCTTGTACCACACACTTGGCCTCGAACTTATCCGACCGAGACCTCAGCAGATTTCACTTCCCACATTGGCTTCAGCCGCCAGGTTTCCCGGTAGTTTTTCTTTCACTAAGTTCCTTTGGTACTTTTGAAGTCGTTATGTAAGTTTTCCATTCTCCAATCAGTTTTGTTCAGAAACAGTGCTGACCTCGTCTTCCTCACTCTTCTCTCCGTTTAGAACTCACCTTCGCCGTTTCAAACATTATCTGCTGTTAAGGTGTTCATCTGTGTGATTTGAGGCGTTGTTGTTGGCCCAAACAACAGTACGTTTATGACCCGTCAGCAGGGTGAACCTTTGCAGTTTTTGACGAGCACAATACGTAACACCTAACGAGTCACTCACCAACTCCCTTCATTTTCAGACGTACACCTTTTCGCAAATGCGTCCACACATAAGAAACAACAAACGAGGTCGAGGGAACAAAGGAACGGATGATGAACATTACATTGGCGTGCAGGTGGAGGATATGCATTCTGAAACCTACACACGCCTCCACGAACCTTCTCGGCATGGGGATAACTACAGGGCATCAGCAAGTTCGACTAGACCGTCTTACGATCCAGGTCGAGAGTCTTCGTCCTCCCGAAACCGGCGTCATTTAGAAGAGTGGAGGCGGGAAGACCAGGTGGAGAGGCACCTTTACATGCAGGGTGACGGATACCACCGCCATGGTAGCGGGCGTGATGATCATACTATGTTAGACGCAAGGGAACCGGAAAGCTGGCCTGCCAGTCAGTATGGTGGTTCACGGGACGACTGGTCGCAGAGGTATGATTACGCAGCATATCCTCCGTCTTCCTACGCGGAGTCCTCTTCTCGCAACACTGCCATGCATCCCCACGATGGCCGAAGTGCACCATTGGACCATTGGCGAGAAGCTGATCGACAGATGCTCCCCCCGGACGATCGCCTCCTCAGCAGAGAATCACCGAACTGGCGTCAAGAGCACCGTCGGGACAAAAACAGTCAAAAATATCACAACGACTCTGGATGGGACACACATCGCCGAAGTAGAGTCTGGGATGAACCTCCTGCGACTTGGGACGATATATCGCGCGAAAAGGACCACCGCCTCACTAGTGAGCGAACTTGGGACCCAGCTCCGGGGTGGCATCCTTCAGCCCACAATAATCATGATCTCGAAGATAGGTACTCACGCCCACGAGTGTCGACTACAGCATCGACTTCAGCTGGAAGAAACTCCTATTCTTACTCGAATGCGAACTCCAAAAACAATAATAAGCGTACTTCTCATAAATACAAGCGTGATTGGAGGGATGATGATGGGTCATTGAACAAGTATCTAAACTTTTACTTGTTCAGCTTATCATTTTTCTGATTTCATCTCTAGTTGGCAGAGACGTGAGCTGCCTGGTGCTGGAACTTCAAAGCCTCAACCACGCAAAAAACAGAGACAGTCTCCTTCACCGTCTCGGTCTGGCTCACCTGTCGGTTCATATCGTTCACGACGATCCTCCTGGGACCGATCGCGCTCACGCTCACATTCACCTGCACCGAAACGACAACGCCGTGGCGATACTCCGCCTATCTCGCATCCTCACCATCTCAGTGATAGACGGAGTTCCTCAAACTGGATTCCCAACTCTCGTGCGCTCTCTCCCCATTCCCCACGATCATCCCCTTCTGGTCATCGTTCCCATAATGATATGGGGCGGGCTGTCTATCCCCTGGTTCCCCGTCATGACAAGGAACATTCACCCGACTCACCCAGGAGCTATGCGGCGGACAGGGGACGCGCTATCTTACGTCCAAATTCCCGATATGCCAAAGAAGTGTCATCTTCTCCAAAGGGCAGCCCTATGAGTCATTCGCGACGCCGAAGGAGTCTTTCTTCAAGATCAAGTGCTAGCAGTGAGAGGAGTGCAAGTCGGAGTCCTACAGGCCGTGCGCGAGCTGTGCATCGTCTTCCTCCGGCAAATTCGGACGTTGCTATGTCCCCTAGTATCACCCCCCGTACGACGGCCTCTACGCCGAGAAAATCTGGTAATCAGAAAAATGGGAAGACCCAGACAAATGGAAAACATCACAGCGTAAGTGATCACTGTCAAACCCTGCTCTTTCACTGACTTTGAATTGCAGGATGATCGTCGCAAGAGTGTTCCGTTCACACATGTCTCTCACCCTGACTCTATGCCGCCACCAAATACCATCCCTCTACGTAGTCCTCGTACATCGTATCCATCCATAGAGGATCAGACATCTGCTCTGTATCCTCCGCCCCAGGCCTTACCTCCCCACACTGTGCCGAGACTTGACGAACCCAAACCTGAACCATCCCCCACATTTTCTCGTTCTACATCAGCAAGGAATGCGGGATTCAAGCCCATTAATCAGGCGAGTTCTTCGCTAAAGAAGTTCTTTCCTGGTGATGAAGACGAAGTCGACCCTTCTTTGGAAATGCCGCAGACAAGAAGATCTCTTATGCGATCAGTGGAAGATCTTCACGATACCACTCACTCTACTACGAAGCAGAGTGGCCGATCTACGATTCACCATGAGAGGAAGGTTTGGCCCTCTCCTCCACCAATCGCGTCACCTCCGCTCCGCTCTCAGACACCACCACACAAAATCGAACCAGATGAACCTCGACGTTATGTGAATGATGCACCAGTCTTTGTTCCCGCCGCCGAAATGAGACAGGACCTTCACACGCATACTTCTGTTACGCCACAAGTCAAGTCGCCCCTCGCAACCACACAAAATGATGTCTCCGAAATACCATTGTTGCAATCACGAGGTGAACTATACACTATTATTTCGCAGGTCGGCGAAGGGACCTTTGGCAAGGTGTACAAAGCCCAAAACACAGTATCAAGGGTGTGTGTTGCATTAAAGCGAATACGGATGGAGTCAGAGAAAGATGGATTCCCGGTTACTGCAATGCGAGAAATTAAGCTTCTACAGTCCCTACAACATCCAAATATTGTACGATTGTATGAGATGATGGTCTCAACAGGTATGTGACTTGGCTTGCCTATTGTACGTTGCTCAAAGATGACAGGTTCCGTGTACATGGTCTTTGAATACATGGACCACGACTTAACAGGGGTTCTTTCTCAAACACAGTTCATTTTCACGAGTGCTCATCTTAAGTCCCTTTGTCATCAAATGCTCGCTGGCTTGGCCTACCTCCACCACAAAGGTGTTATACATCGGGATATCAAGGGTTCAAATATCCTTGTTAATAATCGTGGAGAGCTCAAATTAGGCGACTTTGGTCTCGCTCGTTTCTACCAAAAACGCAGGCGCGCAGACTACACAAATCGTGTTATTACGTTGTGGTATCGACCTCCGGAGCTTCTGTTTGGTGCAACAGTTTATGGACCGGAGGTTGACATGTGGAGTGCTGGGTGCATTATGTTGGAGCTATTCACAAAAAAGCCGGTTTTCCAAGGGAACGACGAGATACATCAGCTGGATGTGATTTACAAGATTTTTGGCACACCGACTCCCGAGCGCTGGGAAGGAGTCATTGATCTTCCTTGGTTTGAGCTTGTAAAACCCCGGGAAGCCATTCCCAACCGTTTTAGGGATCTTTTTCAGAAGTGAGGATCTTGTTGCTGATCATTCGTTCTTGATTTATCAATTCTTTAGATGGATGTCGCCCGCAGCTTTGGACCTGGCAGAACGTTTGCTTGCTTACAATCCATTAGAGCGTACAACTGCTGGTCAAGCGATGGAAGCCCCTTACTTCAACGAAGAAGAACCTAAAGCTGCATTACCTGTTGGGTAAGTTATCGGCTGAAGTTCATAGTAGACCATACTGATACATAATGATATAGTCTTGCAACATTGGAAGGGGAGTGGCATGAACTAGACACGAAGCGTGAGCGTGCCAAGAAGAAGAAAAAGGAGAATGCTGCCACAGAGAGCCAACATATGTGATAGTATTAATGCATTTATATTTATGTTCACTACAATCGATCAAGCTACTGCCGCAGTCAGACGGACGAGTCCTTTCTCGGTCAAGTGTTGAACAATAGATTCGACCTATGGACTGTGTCAGTAAGGTACGGCGCAGAAAAATATATTAGTTCACATTTGCCGCCGTCAATCTTATTTGTGCATCCCATCGTTTTGTGAATGGGGCACCAGTGTCTTCAGCCTCCTCAACATCCCCTAGGCCACCCGCCTTGCCCTGCGCGTCATCTTCTTCTCGATTACCCTCAAACCAAATAAGTTTATCCACCTGGTCAATCGATCCACGTAAACGACCTTGCTCGATCATCTTACGGGCCATTGTTTCTGCAGCTCCTGGGGTCAGGTCAAGTAGGGCGCCCAATCCCCCAAACGTGATGTTATTATAGATTTGAGAACTTGCAAGTAAATTATGTTCCATGACAGCACGATCCAGAACTGTGGCAGGACCAGTTCGAGTGCTTGCAGCAGGTTCATCCATACCATCGTTCTGGCCCGCGGAAGCAAGACGATCATTAGAGGAGATGGCTATTTTTGCTAGTTGATGAGGCTTGAGGGTCTTTTCAAATTCTTGCACTTCAGCAGGGCGAAGGATATGGTCAAGGAACATTTTAGAGAGAATATTATATGTTGGGAGGTCCAGAGTTCGTTCATCACGGTAAAGTGATGCAAGAACACGAGATCTATTGGGCCCAGCGGGTGCCAAGACAGCACAGGTGACTGCAGCGAGCCTGATGACTAGAGTCAGTGCATACCCCACAGTCAAAGCAGGGAAGGTACTCACAGCATATGTCGTCGTTCTTCTTCATCGATCTCCCCAACATAACTCAATTCATGGTAACGAGTAGCGGCTTCCAAGAATTTACGACTATAGTCGTGTATTCTGGCTTGGCAGAGCTTGAATTGCAAAAGAGTTTCGCGATCGTTCAAGTCGGAATGTAGGAGAAGCGCTGCGCGATTATAATAGGTCTCTGCTTGAATAGAATCTTCGTCTTCCAGCAGGAGACGGACGATACGAACATAGACCTTGAGCCTCTCAGCATCGCTTCCAAGTCTAATCATAGTTGGTCAGCCGTGAGTGTAGATAGAAGACGAACGCATCTATACGCGCCTCTCGAGGGATATGCCCATAAGCACACGAGCAGACTCGCTCCATTCTTCTTCCTCTTCCAGTAGATCCGCGAGTTGGAAACGCAAGGTGTTAACCTGAGTAAAATCTGAATGAGATGTGGCCACACTGCGAGTTGTAAAGACATACTTGTTCTTCGTAGCTTACAATGCGGGGTTGCACGGTAGTCAGCGTGTCCTCAACAACGCGTTTCCGTAGTTCAATATCTTTAATGGAGCCTTCGCCCAGGATTTTGACGAGTTCCGACAGGACTTGACGGCCCACGACGAGACCGACACTGTCTTGATTGACTACAGTGTCTACAAGTTGATGAAGATCTGCAATGAGTCTGGACGAATCGGGACGACATAGTATCTCAGGTATAAGCGCAATAAATGCAGGACCTTTATCTTTCTGGCTGAGGGCAGAAATCTGTACTAGTTGGGCATCCATGGTATCGCGCTAATGACCGAATCGCCAAGCCTATTTTCCGAAGATCACGTTTATCATGTGACAACACATCCATGGTCTCCTTATATCAATGTCAAGAGAAAATAGAATATTCTTGTTTTCTTCTGTTGCTTTCTTATTCTCTTTTCTTCGTCCAGCAGCTGGGTGATTTCCGTAGCGAATACTTCTTTTCCCCTTTAATCTTTGCTCTTTATCAGTTGGACAGACCTGTCTCTTCTCTAATCATCGCAGCTCAGCACCGAAGCGTTGACGCACTAGTGATACTCGTTGCTTTCCAGAATGCAACGTTTTCTTCTCTTCCTAATACTATCCTTCTTTGTATCGCTGGTCGCCTCTATCATGTCTCATTCAGGAGTCCTTTTCACCCTCCCAGAGACAAACGTCTATGCTATAGGTCCTTCTCCCATACCTTATTCTGTTTCTCATTGTGGCTTCAGCCCAACGAGACCGAGCCATCTCCCGCTCATTCTACGTCCGCTCCAGAGTCAGCCGGAGTTCTACTTCGCAAAATATTTTCAATCACACATCTTACACCTGGGCTTGAAGACAGACTCTCGCGAGGTCCACAACGATCGCCGAAGCCACTTGTAATAGTAGTACCTCCCGCTCCATTAATACAACAACATAGTCAACTAGGACACCCTCTCGCTTCCGGCCCTAGCCATAGTATATCAAACGGGCTACTAATGCCTCTTCCCAGCAGCAAGGTGGTTCATTACAAATGCGTCCAAGAGTTCATCAGCTTGTAGATGTATATATAGCCAACTGACCGCAATAGCTCGTGAATTCAATTAACCTAGCACAACTGGATTGTGTCTCTTCATTTTGTCGAGAATAGTGTAACAATGGCACCGCGTATTTCGAGCGGAACTTGGCCGTTCATACAGGAGCATGTTTTTGAAGCCTCTGCTGTTCCAAAATCCCCACTCAAGATTGAATTATACATCACGCTCGATGGTACGCAACTTGATTAGCATCTTCGCATCGTGAGAGCGTCTCTTTCTCAATCTTGTCCCCTGTCGCTCCCCCTGTCACTCATAAACGAGGCGAGAGTAAGTCCACAAGCTCAAGAGGAAGACGAAGAAATGATTCGTTCTACTGTTCCGACAACATGTCGTGTCCCTCGAAAACTCTCCCTCGTTGATAGATATGAATTGCATCTAGGTTTGGGTTTCCTCCCGGCTTCTCATGGAGTGCTTTCTTCTACTGGGCATGATTATCCATCAAGTTCTCAGACACTATTTGCAATCTTCCAGGGTGAGGAATCCAAATCAACAAGACAAGATCTTGATGATCCATGGCGTTCCAGCATCATCCTTAGGCCTACACACGAGCTCTGCAACGGCCGGCATGTCGAATCCTCTGCCCATTAACGACACGCCCAATGGACAACTTAACCTAGGGCAAAAAGTTACTCCAATGCTGTTGGCCTGTCAATAGTGTCAACGTTCAACGTTCAGCTGCCGATGGAAACCCCTTTCAAGATTCCTTCACCACCGATCCCGCCAGTTAGCCGCCAAAACCATTGAGCAACTCGAAACACCCATATGTATCATGATATATATCATCTTGTACTTATCCCAATCATACTTTGGTAGATATGCCATATTCATGCCCTCGAAAACATGTACAAAAGTTTCGATCTCACGAAATTTATTCATCATAAGGAGGCGGTCCTGATTCAGCACTCAGGATGTGACCTGAACCAGGCATATGCACCGCGGGTGGAGGTGATTGGCCTGGAGACATCTCTCGAAATTCAGCTTGCTGTGCAAGTGCAGCAGCACGAGCTTCTCGTACTTCCTTGTCCCTTTCGTCTCTCAACTGTTTCGTCTTTCTGTCTTCCATGTAGGCTAATTTTACCTGAACTTGTAAACATGCCAGTTGTTCGACTAGAAAGAAGTGCGCGTACCTGCTGCGCTGCAGCAATAGCAACGGCTTTCTGGTCGACTCTCAAACGAGCAGCACGTTCAGCTCGCTGATTCTCCAAATCAACAAACTCCTTTAGGATGGCGGCTCCAGTTCGAAGTTCGTCCATGTGTCGAGGGTTGAAAGTGTAATAAGGTTGAAAATTCTTGACCTTCAGCCATAAATAATCAATAAGTTGATCCTATGAACATTCTATTGCACAAAGTCTGACCTCCGATCGAAAGCCGAGCTAGACGGTCGCGTGCTCAGCGATAAGGTCGGTTTCGACAATAGGCTCATGAAATGTCACTGACTTCGATGACATATTCGAGCGTCCCCTTCGGGTCGACTATATTCTTCTTGATGACAGTGTTGGTGGGTTTAAACTGCTGAAATTTGGGATTGTCAGGTTCACGCAGCAGGTTCTCTGCTATCGTCAGGAGGGTCTGAGAAGGGTAATTTTAAAGACATCTTAGAGGACACAAAACACAGGCTGTACTTTGAGCGAGGCAACAGCCTGCTCCTTCGAATTCGGCCGTACGATGCCAGGGTCAATAAGGCGACGGAAAGCTTGACGCCGCTCATGTTCAGCAGCCATTTGGGCTGCAGATGGCTGAGTGGGTAATTGACGAGTTCGGCGCTCGACAGCGGCAGCTAGTGCATCAGAAGATACACTATCGGACGACATAATAGTTGAGTGGGATGAAGAGGGATGAAACTAAGTATGATGGTCTTGCTCTCTGGACTCCATATGTAGGCGACCTAGACATATCACGTGTGGAGCAGGCTCATTTGTACAAAGCTCCCGAGAAAACTTGTCCGGCAGATTCCTCTTTAAATTCCAGCCTATTTAGATAGTTTACTGCCTGGAAATGAATTTTAAGAACAGGTGCCTTCGCAGAATGCAACTCATTCCGCCGTGATGCGGCAAGAGGTGTCAGAGACTTTTGAACATCATCATCACTAACAAGGTCATAAATCCCAAGGTTGAAGATGACATTGTCAACAGGAGCATACATACCTATGCATGAGAACCAGTTTTGCCTTGTCTGGCATGGCTGGAAAAGTATTGGGAGGTATTAGAGGAATATCAAAGGCAATGTTACAAATTTTAGAGCTATCGTCTATGTAGGAACTCAATACGTAAATTTACATCGAAAACTGTCATACACCTCCACGGAACTAGACTGCCTTGGACCGCTCAGAAATTCCATTGCCAAATTCTCCAAAATTTTGCCAGATTTTGCCCTGGGTCCCTAGCTATAGCAGGCCTCAAATCCGCAAAATTGGGACTTAGATTTGACCAAGATTTCCCCTCAAATGCACTATTTTGTGGACAAGTTTTCCTGGGAGCTGGGTCCTAGTTGTGCTTTCCTTACCCATACCCAATGCCCATGCCCATGCCCATACCCAATGCCCATGCCCATACCCATACCCAATGCCCATACCCATACCCATACCCATACCCATGCCCATGCCCATACCTAGGACCCATGCCCATACCTAGGACCCATGCCCATACCCTTTCCAGGCTTCCCAGCTGCCCATCCTGGACCCCCCCCCCCCCCCCCCCCCCCCCCCCCCCCCCCCCCCCCCCCCCCCCCCCCCCCCCCCCCCCCCCCCCCCCCC
>JAGGAV010007784.1:0-85430 GCA_017657295.1 Termitomyces sp. DKA64
CAAGGCTGTTTATGATGGATTTCCATTTTTGGTACAATCTCCGGAGTTATGGCAATTTCCGGAGTTTGCACCTTTGGGTTAGGGTTAGAAGTTTTCCTGAAGCATCACACCTGGCCAGAGAGCTCCTTAGACTTGTTCTCTTTGGATCTCCCTCTGTCAGATGAGTAGTTATGTCCATAGATCCTTGTACAGTACTGAATAGACTTTGAATCTTCCTCTGCCAGTTGTGTGACTTAGCCACAGCCTCCAGAGATCACCCTTACATGTACCCCCTCATCTAGTGGGGTACAATGGGTGGTAACTCCCCACCAATGATGACAGGGAGTGCTTTAGAGTGCTCCTGCAACTTCACAAGAGTACAGGAAACTTTCCCTTGCATGCAGCCAAATGGCTGTGCTATAAGAAGTCTCCCATCTTCACTCACCTGCTGCACTGTCCAGCAGGAGTGGTCAATGCTGCCCTAGCCAAGGCAGAGGAGCCAGTATCTATAGCCCCTCCCCCCAGTGCCCCCTTGACTGAGGCTGGGCCCTTGTTGTTGATGGTAGAAGTGACCCCCACTTCTTTTGTGGGCTCTGTTATATCCTTTCAGGATGCACTGATGAAGAAGTCCATGGTATTAGACTCTGCTAGCAAACCTTCAGCTCCTGCTGACACCAGCCCAGAGACAACTCCAACTGTCATCTCTGGCCCTTTGGAGGTGGCCATAGCAACTAACATTGCTGCTCCAGTTCTCCCCAAAGCCAGAACTAGCAGCTCCAGTGATATGGCCAATACTGTATCAGAGTGCTGGGCTGACATTGTGAGCAGCAAATAAGCCATGTCCTTGCAAATGGACAAACAAGCAGAGTGAACTATTAATAGTAGTTCATAAATAATATCACAATTAGGCTAGCTGAGTGCCCTGACACATATTTGAGCAATGCATCAGGATATCATTATGCCCATCACTCACAATGTAGGACTCTGTAGTCCTTCACTGTTATCAATGTAGGAGCCCTGACATAGGACCCCAGTGCCATCATGGAAGATTTTGACAAGTAAGTATTTGCTGGTTATATGCATTTGAGAGCTGATTATATGCCTACTTTTTATTTATAGAAAGAAGATGGACAAGATTCAGATCCACACATTTGAGGCAATTGTTACTTTTGACCTATTCATTCCAAAGTATCTTACCAAGTTGTGTTGCAGAATGGAAGGGAAAGACTACTATAAGAGTGATTTTGAAAACTTTGTTGCTGTGGTGCAGCATTGACAAGACCCACTTGTTGCTGAGTACTGTTATCACCATCCTAGGTTATTTTATCTGATGCAGCACCTGACTCTGACATAGCCAAGACCCATCATGTGAAAGCCCAGGCCTGTGGTCTAGAAGCACTTGGTCAAGACCTTTCTTACTAATGGTTGCTGTCAGGAGACTGTTCATACTGGACCCTCTGGTTTGTTTCCTTTGTTCCAAGCCTGCCTTTCATCTTTGTCCTCCCATTTTCTGATGATAAATACTTTCACCTAAGGGCTATCTTTTGGTTATATTTTCATGTGGTCACATGGTATGAGTCCAGCAATCAGGGCCATTTATGATGGATTTCCATTTTCAGTACAATCTCTGGAGTTATGGCAATTTTTGGAGTTTGCACCTTTGGGTTAGGATTAGAAGTTTTCCTGAAGTGTCACACCTGGCCAGGGAGCTCCTTAGACTTGTTCTCTTTGGATCTCCCTCTGCCAAGTGAGTAGTCATGTCCATAGACCCTTGTACAGTACTGAATAGACTTTGGATCTCCCTCTGCTGGTTGTGTGACTTAGCCACAGCCTCCAGAGGTCACCCTCACAGTTGCTAGTGATACCACATAGCAACAAAGGGACTTTTGCCTCTTAAAATCAGATACTCAAAAGATACATGACCCTCATCTTTATTTTTCTTGTCTCACTTAACCAACATACCTGAATGGCATCTACACTTCAGACTCTGAAGTATGATATGATTTCTTCTATGTTTGATAGACATTATGCAGTTTTTGATACCATATATATATCCTTGGAAACCATATTGGCACCTAGCATGCATACACTGACAGACACTGTCACTGGCAGCAACTACTTTTTCTTGCTGACTACTGCACTTGCAAATTGTATAAATACCCCCTATACATACCTAGCAAAAACAGAAAACTAGTAGCCCCCATAGTACATTTTTGAAGTTCCCTTAAGCTCTCAGACTTCAGATTTTGCTCTTGCCTCTCTTCCTCATCATTATTAATGGCTTAGCAACAAGCCTTGATGCCTTAGCTTTTGACATAGTGTAGACACCATCTGCAGGTGTTGTCTTCACATTTGTTCTAGCAATGTTAGCACCTATGGCTAGCAACTAGTCTTGCCCTCCTTGTTAACCCTACCGACTCTGCCCCCTTTTGACCCTTAGTGACTCTTTCCTTCCCCCTTTAGTGACTTCCTCATTCCAACTCCTCCAAGCAACATTCACATCCCCTTTATCTGGTTGCCCCTTTCTCCTTAAGCAATTCTGTGCTACTGACTAGTGACATTGATTCCCTTCACATTTACACCACTACTTGCTCTAGTTCTTTGGGATGATTATCAACTTACCCCTCACTTATTACCTTCCTATTGCCAGCTACACTGTCTGATTGCACATGATCAGGCAGCATAGAAGCACATCAGCATACATTGAGAACACTGTTGAATTGTACTAAAATGTATTTTGTTCCAAAAGGAGTAACAAGTGCCCAAACAGCAGATACAAGAAAGGTTAAGAACAATATTCTCACTCTAATGCAGAATTCATCACTCAATTACCTCTTCACAAGCCTCAACATGCCACTGCCCCACAATAAATCATCACACAGATTTAATCATTTCAACACTGGTCTACTTTTATGTCCTGCAAAGTATGCTTGGAAATATGACAATGCATGAGAATATTCTTTATCATGAATTAAAACTGACAATCTTCTCCAGATTTCACCAGCTGTTATATAATGGAAAGGTTGAGGTTAATGCACACAACTTCCCACTTTTCTTATACAGTGGAACACAATGCTTCAAAGATAATTTGAGTGGTTTCCCTGAGTCAAACAATCTCAATACCAAGGCCAAGCTGGACAACAACAAATATGATCAACTTACACAAGGGCTGTGTCAAGGATCTCTCCTGATTAGTGTATGTATATTCTTACATTCTTACATTCAAACTAATGTTTATTAGGCTTGTCAACACATGCTGTATGGCTCTGAGATTGAAAAAGCTGATAAGCATGCAACAAAACAGCCAATTGCAGACAAGTTCAGCATTACATTAATCTCACCTCAGATTATTGCATACACAGCTGAGCTGTACATTGGATCCTGCAGATTTCTTGGCTGATACAGCATTTATAGACAAGATTTGCACTCAGCTCAGTATTCCAGTGGGGCATGGCAGACAGTTTACTTTTGTACCAAAGGTTTTATTACAATATATTAACTTTATTTGAGCCCTTGGACAGCAAGTGGGCACAAGAGCTGCTCAAGTTTTGGAACAAGTAAGTGTCTTCACATCATATGATTATATCTAATAAGAATGTATAGAATATTCTACAATGAGAATGGCTCAATCCATCCTAAACAAAAAGATCTGTTGCCTCCTCCCAAGCCTGATAGCAACATCACAAAATTACAAAAAGCACGTCAGATCTGACTTTGACAGGAGAACCAGCAACTTTGTGAGGAAATCAAGCAGCAAGAATGTGAAGAAGAGCATTGAAATCATAAATGTGCAAAATATAGGTGACTTTGTGAGGTGGAGGTGTGCAGAGAGCAGGAGGATGACAGTAGCCAGCCAGTCAAACATCAACGTCTTGGATCCAAGCACTCCAATCATTCTGAGGATGATGACAATACTGACAAGGATGGTGATGGCAGTGAGCAAAATGACAATAGCATGAAATATCCATCTAATATTTGACACTTTTTGCTGATGAGTATATGAGTAAACCACTTTTGTAAAACCTCAATCCATTCTAGATCCCAGAACCTCTGTTCAACCAGCTCCATGCTTACCCATTTGCACCCATTTGCCATCAGGTTCCCATCTCCACTTAGCATTCAAAACTTCAGTCTGCACCTCAGTCTTCATCCCATGGGCACCAACAATTGGTTGTTCAGCTATGTGATCTGGGGAGGACATAGACTATAGACATACCATTTTGTCCAGACAGATCAAATCTTTGACTGATTTTACTATTCACCACTCTTTACACCAGATGGAGGGGTTGTGATGCATTATGTACAGTAATTACCATATACCTGTGATGCAGGATTCACAGTATTTAGCATACATGCTAATTAGCTATTATTGATGCATCATGTGAGGATTCCAGACTGCTCTTTACAACATGAGATGCTCATTTTCAGGCCATGTGATCAAATCCATCTAGATTCACTCATGTGGGATCTTATGTGTGATTCCCAATTGGCATCTGACTTATACCACCCTCAGCAGTTTGTAGATGCTGTTTAGTTATCAGGAGTCTTTGGGGTTGATGCAACAACCATTTCAAATTCAAGAGATGCTCTGCCATTGCAAAAAGACCTCAAACAATGCCTAGAGAAAGTGCAAAATTGCTTGCAGAAACAATTTTGTAAATACTTTACTTACAACCTGAGTCCTAAAGTGCTTAAGATACTCTGACAGATTTCCACAGGCGCTCAATTGCATGTCTGCCAGCTTTTCTGTCATATGTACATAACAGAATAGATTTTCAATAAAAGTGTGGTTCCAGCAAGCACCTGCCTATCTACACCATGCAACTGGCTCTTGTTTCTGGCATGTAAAATGTATGTCCACCATCACTGTATAAAGCTGTATATGCAAAATTGTTGCTCCATCTGAAGATCAACTTCATGAGCACTTTTTTCTTTGCATCTCAAACCAACTTGCTTCACTCTCAGATAAATGAACAGTCAAATGCAACACACATGAAAACAACTGACAAGGCACACAAAACCACCAATTGATACATGGCACTAGAAAACCTCCTCAATCAGCAGGATCAAGAGAATTGGGTGGACATGGTGATGGAAGAAGTGGAAGAAACAGAAGGACAGACACAAGGTGGTGTAACTAGGTCATGAAAACCAAGCCTATCTGCATCACACAACTAAATGTCAACCAAAGCAACACTATAAGCCATACAATGCTAAACACCTCTATAGACAAATTCAATATAATACTGATAATGGAACTGTGGTGGGGGGACATTGGAAATGGGCAGAAGGGACCACCATCACTAGGAGTGTGGACCCTAATCCTGCCAACAACAAAAATTCCAGATGACAGAAGACCAAGAGTAATGGCATATATCACAAAACAACAAGACTTTACAGTAGCACTGTGGTCAGACCTCATTGAAGACCTCAACATACAGATTCTAGACATATCCCAAGCCAACTACCCAATGGTAACCATAGTCAATATCTACAACCAGCCAAGGGGCAGGGATCAATGCCCACACCACAGAGACATGATAACATGACTACAAGACATAGAAATGCCAACAGGCCAACCAGTTGTCATAAGCAGAGACTGGAACTTACATCACCTCATGTGGAGCAAAGGTAACCAGAACCTGACTGACTATACACAGAAACTGGTAGATTGGATGCAGGAAAATAATTTTACAATCTTGAACAAAAAGGGAGTATACACATACCATGAACACAGGAGATGAGGCACAACATCAGTACTGGACCCAACATGGGCAAACATGGAAGCATGCACACTCAAAGCAACAAAAGAATGGGCAGTTAACTACAGCCTTTCATGCAGGCATTGCACTTAGGTCTTTGCACTTAGGTGGACAATAGACCATGGCATGATGGAGATACAAAACATCATGGGAACTAGATACAACTTCAAAGACATGAAGCCAGCAGAGTGGAAGGATGCCTTTGACTATGAAATGGATAAAAATGTGGAAGGGTGGGTAGCCCTTAGAGATGAAAATACTAACCATACCCCAGAAGAGTTAGATAGGGATGCCAAACTCATTGTGGAAGCCATGCAAGCAGCAACAGCCAAGACAGTGAGGGAGAGGAAACCATTGAACAAGGCATGACCATAGTGGACCAAAGTGCTGAGCAAGGCAAACAGCAAGAGAATAGAGCTCCACAAGAGACAGAGAGAATACACAAAAAACTGGGGAGAACAAAGCAATGATATAAACCAAGAAATATGTAAGACCACTACTATTTTAGAAGGCTGTACAAAAATGAGAAGAAGAAGTGGATAAATGACACACTGGAAGAAGCAACACCAGTAATGATGTGGGGACTATGTGGATGGTCAAAGAGAATCAGAAACTACTCATCCCCAGTGATTAAAAGACAAGACCACAAACCTGCAATAGAACATGAAGATAAATGCGACACACTATGTGAAGCACTATTCAAACCTCCACCAACTCTGACAAACAATGAGAGCCCTGACCTGATGCAAATACAAGAACATGATTTTGATCATGTCAAAGTCACCTGAACAGAAGTACAGGAAGCAATATACAGACACAGTGTCAAAAAAGCCCCAGGGGTAAGTCAACAACCATTCAACACAGTGCAATGGGCATGGAAATCACAGGAAGACACAATATATGCACTCATGCACCATTGCATCAAGTCTGGCCACCACCCAAGGCAGTGGAGGAAAGCAATTGCAGTAGCACTACACAAACCCAAGAAAGCAGATTACTCCAAACCCAGAGCATACAGGCTCATACAGCTACTGGAGTGCATGGGCAAGGTATTGGAGAGCATTGTGGCCAGGAGGATCAGTTACCTGGTGGGGAGAGAGGATCTAGTCCCACCAACACAATTTGGCAGCAGACCAAGTAGCTCAACCAACAATGCATTACTGACACATATAGAAGACATGCAGGCAGCAAGGAACCACAGGAGAGTGACATCAGTACTGACATTTGACATCTCAGAATTCTTTGACAATGTAAATCATGCAAGACTCCTTCACAAACTATGAAGGAAAGGAATACCACTGCAACTGGTAAAATGGGTATCCTCATTTTTAAGCAATAGACAGGCAGCAGTATGCCTGGATGACATAAGAAACAGCATGAAATCAGTCAAAAATGGGATACCACAGGGCTTGCCAGTATCCCCAATACTTTCAATAATATATGGAAGTGAGTTATTGGAATTGATGGAGGAAAAATGGCTCAGAACAGGTAATGCAACATGACCAGCAACCTGGCCAAGTGGCACAACAGAACCAATGCTATACATGTACATTGACAACAGGTCCATCATTGTGTCATCAAATTTGCTCAACATGAACATAACAATATTAAGGAATTTATATTTGTAAACAAATGGCTGATAGATGTAGGATTGTCAATGGCACCTGAAAAGACAGAAATCATGCACCACTCATGGCAACAGGACCACAGATATGCCCTAACCATCAGACTACCCATGCCAGATGGCACAGACACAGTGATCAGACCCATGGAGACAATCAAAATACTAGGCCTGCACATTGACAGAAAGCTTACATTCAACCAACACATGCAAAAGATGTGCAAAAGGCAAGAAATGCAGTGGCAGGTACACATATATTGATGAATACAATACACAGAATCAGCCAATCCCAACTGAGGACAATGTACAGAACATGTGTAGTACTGATTATGACATATGCGGCACCCATATGGTGGTCAGGTAAGAAGACCCACATGGAATGGCTGACAAAGGTACAGAACAATGCGCTTCAACACATGTCAGGCACATTCAAGACCACACCAGTCAAAGCCCTGGAAACAGACATGGCAATCCTGCCATTAGAAATCACAATGGATCTAGTTGTAGAAGGGTACACAAACAGACTACACAGACTCAAGAACACCAGCCCAATAATTGAACAGCTACTGGAAATATGGCAAGAAGGAAAACCACCAAACAACCCACCACTGCTACCATCTAATCGGAAGTCAAAGAGCAAGAAAAAGCCAAAACTGACACAACTTGAGAAGATAGCACAGAAAACATACAGTCCAGTAGTGGGCAAAAAGGTGGACCCATTCATAGCACCACCATGGCAAAGGACAGCAAGAGACTATGGTAAATGTCTCACCATAACTGGAGCCCCTGCCAAATGCAAAAAGACCCTTGAGGTGGAAAAACATAATGAACAAATGAGAACCTTAACAGGAGACATGACACAACTGGTGGTTTACTCAGATGGCTCCATGAAGGAAGAACAACCAGGCAAGGACACAAAGACCATAGGTTGGGGAGTAGTGGGATATCAGGGGGGTAGGGTGGTATTCTCAGAGAGAGGAGGACTGGGTCACAATGCCAAAGTATATGATGCCAAATTAGTAGGCATTGCCAAGGCAGTGAGAGCAGCCACGCAATACTCAAATTGACACAGGCAAGTAAAGAACATCAGCACTTATGCTGACAACACATCAGCAGTCACTGCGGCATATGGACCAAAACCCAAACCCAGTTAAATGCAAATGAAAAGCATCACATGGACAGTCAACAAGTTCCTAGAGGGACACGCTGACAGGACAATGAGGATAAGTTGGTGCCCAGGACATGTAGAGATTGAGGGCAATGAAAGGGCGGATGAAGAAGCAAAAAAGGGTGCAGACATGTGGGCACCTGAATACAACACGCTAACAAATGCAAAAAGGAAAGCCAAGGAGAAAGCACTAGAGAAATGGAGAGACGAATGGCAGAAAACACCACCAACCGGGGGATTTGCCATTGCCAACTGTCTACAGCCAAGGTGGAAACCCAGAGAACACATCACAAGGACACCAAGGGAAGCGTTTGCGAGGCTCACGCAATGTAGAACAAATCACGCATTCATAGGCAAATACTATGCCAAATTCGTGTCGGAGGAAAGCACAAGATGCCCCTGCGGCGAATGCTTTCAAACAAGAGAACACATTATTCAGGATTGCCCAAGGTATGATACACACAGACACATACTGACAGTGATAGACGCGGAGATGGAAATGGGAACACTACTCGGGACTAAGGAGGGATTAGAAGCCATGGCGAAATTCCTCGAAAAATCCGGTGCATTCACAAAGACAGGAAAGAAACTACAACAGAAAAAAAGACCGACAGAAGACGACGAAGAAAATGAAGAAGACGAAGAAAACTGGTGGAGGAGGATGGAGAGGGAAGGACAGGCATTGGATGGACAGGCGGAAGGCGGAAGGGAAGAAGGCGGGATGGACAGGAACACACGAGAGAGAGTGAGTGGCAGGGAAGGAATATGAGCGAGGGAAGAGGGAAGACAAAGACAAAGAGAAAAAGACGAAGAAGAGGAGTGAGAAAGGACAAGGCGCACACCAAGGGAGCCGGGACAACACGCACCCACGTACACGACGCAATCCAACAAGACATAGGATACGAACTTCAAACCCCAACCACTAAACCCCGAGAACTCACATCAACCCACCCACCTATGGACACCAGGAGTAGTTCGCGCTGTCACCGAATCCATCACACAAGCTACAACAAATCTGCGAGGAAGGCTCTACTATGCAACACTAAAAGACACGCACATACAGAATACGCATATCACTTTACATACCTGGCGTAGAGTACCGAGATTACCCTACCCCCGCCCCTTAGCCCTGCATAGTGGCTTGCCGGCGGTATAAATAGAATTCATTCATTCATTCATTCGCTTCACTCTCAGAGATTTAACGGCATCTGTTTGTACATGTTGTTACAACCTCAAGATTGTAGACAAGGAATACAGTGCTAATTGGCACATCTTGCATGATGCAGGGAATGGACTACTCAGCATGTCCAGACTAGCATGATAGTTTACAGGAAAGGAATAAGGGCCTGAGGAAGCATAGAGGGGATGGCAGCACCATTGGGGGGCTCGATCGATTGGAAGTACTGTGAAAGATGACATAAACAACCCAGGGAATGTATAGAAAAATGCAACGTACAGTTCCCCACCAGGGACCGGCAGCCCACCAGAGCGCACCAATCCAAACACCAGATTGCTGCATAGCGCAAAGGGCACCTTGAACTGCAGCGATGCAATTGGCGTTAGAGCCAGCACCGATCTCACCAAGGAAGCCCTTGAAGTTATGGGCCTTGAGCCAAGCAGTAGCATCAGCAAGGCGCTCAGAACCAATGGTGGAGGAGACGCATTGATCAGATGTTCCGGAACCATCAGAGTCGAGGTACTGGTGCATCTCTATAAGTGGCAACGGCAACATCAGAGGTGTTTATAAAGGTCAACTATTTAAAGATATACCGATGGCGATGTTGTTGTTGGGGTCAGTGAGATTGGTAAATGCAGCTGCATTACCAGAGCTTGTCCAGGTCCATGCGCCAGTCCATGCTGATCATCGTAACCTGATAAGCGGGAATTCAAGGGCTTGCATCAAGACTACTTACATGTTCCTTCAACAAGGATGAGTTGAGTGGTAGCACCAGCGGCACGGATAGCATTGACAGCACTTTGCATCTAGACAAGAATGTTTTATCAGAGGCCTATGCTGAGATGGAACATCACAAGGTGACCAACGGCGGCGGCGACGGTAGTAGCATCAATACCATTAGGCTCATTCTGAAGATCAAAGATGACACGGGGGTTAGATTTCTGACAAAGACTCATCATCAATAACGGACACATGCATGAAATGAAGACTCACAAATTGACCAGCGAGTTTTGTCCACCATGAGGAGAAAGTGGAGCCGTCGATGATAGCGCCGTTGTATCGCATAAAGTTGTGAGCTACACAATCCGGTCAGGTATGTCTAGGGTGGCGTTCTTGAAGTCAACATACGGTCAACCACGGCATAGGCATTCTTGGTGTTGGTAATGTAGTTAACGATCTGTAATCTCAGTCAGCAGCATGAATCTCAAAAGCAATACATGACTTACCGTAGTGAGACCGCTGAGGTAGGTCGCGTCAAACGCACCAGAGAGCCCGGTGGCAGGAGGGCTCAAGCGCTCCATCTGGAAGGTAACACGGAAGGTATTGAAACCCTGGCCGACGAAATAGTCAACAGAAGAAGGTGAAGGCCATGTGTAGTCAGTTCCCAAGACACCCTACAACGATTTACAAATGATTTAAACTTCGCACTGAAGAAATGAAACTGCTTACAGGAATGTTCTGGTTGCCGAACTCGGCGCCAGATTCATTAACACCGAAAAATTTGAACTTCGTCAAGGTTCCAGAACAACCAGCAGCATTGGTGGAGGCTGGTGGCGCGGTTGATGTAGAGGTGGTAGACGTAGGTACCGTAGTGGTAGAGGTAGCAGAAGTGCTGGCAGCACCGGGCAGGCACTGAGAGTACCCTGTTGTACATCATTAAAAACTTACGACAATTGAAAAGCGACGAACATACATTCATTTACGTAGGTACAGACTGTGTCTGCGTCGGTGCATACCGTGTCTCCAGTGAAGTTATCACCCTGAAACGGATATATAAAATAGAGCTTAGAGAAAAGGACAAAAACAAAGAACGTACCCCACACTGACCATAGATCGCAGTGGCGACCGCCTTACCGCTAAGCAAGATGGCCAGAGACGCAAATGCAGACAGTGAAGATCTCATTTCTGGGCGGCTCGATAGGCTGCATTGAGCTATACGAGCCTTTGATTATATACCCATTAAAGACCTCCGTCATAAACCCGATATACATCCTGACTAGAAAAACTTCCGAGCCAGTCGACGTTCTATGAATGGATTGCGACCGATATATTCGCCTGAGTTTTGCCAGGCGCGTTGAATGGCCATATTTGTTTGGCCGACTCGGAGCAATAGTTATCACGAAGCTCAAGCAAGAGGTCTTAATCCAACCCAGTGTCTGTAAAAACCTTGATTAGAACCAAATCCCGTATACGTGTTGATAACTCACAGCTTCGACACCAATGACTGACAGTAACCCGCATATTTGAAACGCACAAACTGTCAAGGACTCGGGCGCCTTCACTTGTATACCATAGGGGTTGGAAGGTAGCTTGGCATTGCAAGGTTAACCGAGATTTATCCACATACGAGATGGCGCCAACAGGTCATGATGCCTGATGTTTAGCCATGTATTTCTCTAGACGTTAGGGAGTAGAAGTGTAGATCTTGCTATCATGGAGCAAAAAAAAACAACTCCTTAGAGTAACCAATATTGTTTTATGTTTTCAAGTTCCCAAGCCTTTCAAGGACGTGTACCACTAATTTTTGATAGTCATTGCGAAGAGTCCTAAGATAATGTAAGGAAGCGTGTACGTGAAAGTTTTTTGGTTGTATCCTGGTTCGGGGAGGCTTCTGGCATGCATCTAAAGAAGATAGTGACAGGTCCAAAAATCTCCTGGAGAAGGCGAGTTGACTTTTTTTTTACCCGTCGGCCCCTCGGCCAAAAACAATTCAACTCGCTCACCTGAGTCCGCCGGCGCACCCTCAACCCATACATGGTTATGTACCCAGTAATAGCCATTAACTCGTATAGATGATGTATGATGAACACCAAGTACGGAGTCCCGGATGACCACGTTCTTCCAGGATAATGCTTCTAACATGTCAGTTGGCAGCTGGCTAAGTGCGAAGTCACTTCCCAATGAGATACAGCATTCTCGATTCGACTCTCTCCTGGTATCGGAGGAGAAACCATTTACCTGCCTCATTAACTGCACAGCTTCTCGTTGCAGACTATACCGAAGCTGCAGCTCGATTTTCCACTCCGGTATACTCTATTCATGAATGCCAGCACGCACCAGTTCTATGCCAGTTACCTAGCACGAACACCTACCAAACATCGAATCAACTATGATTGAACGTTGAACGTTCATTATTCCTCCCGGAGTACATCGTGATACGTACTTGGAAAGTATATCCGCTTCTACGGAGAAGTTGTAGCCCTACCAAGAATGCCATCCTCGCATGTTAACGATGAATTCGCCACCTGTCTTTCCTTCCTTCGATCCGTCGAGGGTTTCGGCAATTAGTTGATTTCTCTCCAGTTCCCACTGCAGAAGCATGCGCGGAACTGTGCCTCTCCCTTGTTGAGAGTATACTTAGGTTGGAGATCACAACTTAACACGATCATGTGGATACATGAAATATTTTGTTCCGAGTCCGTTGTCTTTACTAGCCCCTCAAAGGACGCTGGCGCACTTCTCTTAAGAGAAGAGGACATACAGGTATGCGACGCCCGTACATTCAACGAGGCATTGATAAAGGTGTGGGCGTCTGTTGACCATCCGGTTCGCTTAATTCGAGGATGTCAATGGAGCGGGTGAAGGCGGATGCGTGGGAGCGTGTCCCAGTGAACAGGTCTGGTGAAGGTTGCGGGAAGAAATAGAATTCTTGAGTCTAGACGTTCTCGAGCGACGGAACTCTTCCCGGGAGAGAGTAAAACCGAAGCTCAAGCTAACTACGAGAGACTAGTTGGGAGCGAGTAGGGTGATACGGTAGAATGTAGTGAAATGGAATAGGGACCGTGGGAGGGGCGAAAAACGAGTAATAATTTCGTATGTACAGTGGACGTTGACCTAATTGAACGGCGCTGCGAGCGCGGTGTGAGACGACGAGGGGTGAGTAATGTGACTGAGGCTTACCTGCGAGCGCGGTGCGAAACGACGAGGATGTCTCAAGCCGCGCTCGCCGGTGTATATAGGACCTACGCTATGGAGAGTGATTGCAAGTAATATATGAAAATGAGAGGGTAATAAATGAAACGGTGACTTATCTATACCCGAATTAACCCCGGGCAACCCCTACTTGCCCGATCCATTATGATGGCTGGAGTAAGCTTCACATTGGTTCCAGGGGCGGGTTTACCGACTACTGATACCAACGGACTCAGGGCTTTGACAGCTCTTCAACCAAAAGTTGACCTGACCCTGGAGGGCAACCGTACTCATAATACTAGCCTACCGGTTACTGACCAGATCTCGTGTGATATCGTGTGATCCCGCAATTGGCTACTCCGATCCTCTCTTTTGCCAGTCTGTAATACCCGCTGCGCGTAACCTACTGCGACATTCCTATGATTGTCTAACCACTCTCTGGATCATGAACGTCACGTCAACTACTTCGAGCGGATTGCCAACTTTGAGGATACTTGTCCCTACTGATGCAGATTCACGAGTCTCGCACAGAGTCCCTGATAGGTATGTAACATCATTTGTAATCGGCAGATTTCTGCATTCAACAAGTCGAGAATCGACATATATGTTACCATCCGTCATGCACCAGTGGAATACTCTCCGGACACACATCCAACGAACCCTCTGGGATTTGTCAGGTCACTATATAGCATATTGAATGGACTACAGAGCCAGTGTTACGACAGTGCTGAGAGCTGAAGCTTGCTGAAGTTTAAAATCGACTCAGGGCGCCACCATAAAATTGCATCAAGAAGTGCATACTTTAAAGTTCCAACTGACTTTTGTCCATGTAACCTTCGACTGCGATTTTTTTGTGCATATCACGGCAGTCTCAACCAATCTCCCCGAGAATCTGATATATAGACAAGATCATGATGGGCCCAAATCATCGCGTGGCTTTGTAGGAAGAGCCTTCAACAACAGCTCTTGTCCAATTTTAAAATCCAAACTTCAGGAGGTCCGCAGATGTTAAAATGTTACATAGATCATGCTCAATTTGACATATGGTTTCGTAGTTGCTTAGGCATACGTATGAGAATTAACAAATGCCATTTCAACATAAGCTGTCTCTCTTCCGCCCTTCAAACAAGGAGTTAGCGTACATTAGATCCTCCCAATCCCGTACTGCGTCTCATTGATCCAAGGTTGGACGATCCCTCGCCTCGGTCGTCATATCTAGCGGAGGTCGTTGCAGGTGATCCGCGAAAGGACTCAGATGACCGAGGTTGGAATGCTCGAGGTCGCTCCCAATCCCAGAAAGATCTTCTAGGTACTGGGGTCGGCTCCGAAGCAGGTGCTCGTGCTCGATTGTAAAGGTGATTGAGAGCTCCGCCAATTACTGCCCCAGTCCAGAAGCCAGGTCGCCATCCTTGATTTGACGCGGCATCCTTTGAATAGGGAGGTGGTGGTGGCTGGTAATCACGGTCGTCACTCATTCCTCCAGGAAACCAGCCACCAGATGGCCCTGGATGGGGCCGGGGACGAGGAACCCTTTCCCCGGCATTATGTCGAAAACAAGACAAGAAAAACTGATAGAGGATGAACACAAGAAATGCAACCCAAATGATGGAAAAAATGATGGTAGAAATGTCGTAGGCTGAAATATGAATGGACACGTTCGATAGGCTCAATTGAACGTGACGGTGGTAAGGATATGGAGACTCACACTTCGATTGGAACAATGGGCTCTCATCCGTATTTCGTAGAGATCCTGGGATCTGGACGAGTCGATAATCTAAAGAGCATGAACCTAGTCGATTATTTCATTTGAGGAATCCCGCACTACTCTGAGTTGGTCTAACCTTTCAAGACATAAGGATCTCCCGGCCCTGACCAGCCTTCGCATGAAACCTCGACTCGGCCAAAACGCAACGTTTCTGGCAAATCGGCTTCACACTACGTATATTTGATGCTCTGAGCCGCAAGCTCACACTGAGAGGGCGATATCTCACCTTCCAGTCCACCTCTGTTCCCCATCCTCCTGGAAGACTCGTACATCGGACGACTTCGGGCTGATACAGTTTGCACGGTGCACCCTGACAGATGAGCTGTTGGATAGGCCTTGTACGACGAGCGGCTGTTAGAGAGTCCTGATAAAACGTCAGGGACGAGATCTTCGCAAGCTCGATGCGAGACATTTCGATAAGAAGTAATCCAGAAACTCAGATGACACGGTTGAGAGGGATAATGAAACTCGGGTGTATGATATTGGAGCTTGCGAAACGTTGAACTAGTCCAAACCTGTGCAACGAATGACGTGGAACCAGCGCGTTCCGCAGTGATTGATCGATTTTAAATCTGCATACATACAGTGTACATTTTGCGCTACATTTTGCGCTACAGTGTTAATTTTGCGCTATGAGGGACATCCACCACAAAGACCATGTTCACAACCCCAACAACTGGCAGCACGTACGCCAGCTATCTGGAGAATCAACGAAACAATACTGACCACGCCTTCTCCGAGCACGAATCCACTGGCAACCACAATGAGCCATATGTCACTCCTGTCCTTAGTGATGTGTGTCCTATATATATATTCTGAACACCCTCCAATTAGGCGTGCTATCGAAAAAGAAGGCGTGTTGAGGAATCCTATGGCGAAAGCCACACCAGACGGAATCCACTGCGAGATCCAATGTCGCTTGCGTGCCGTGACAGTCTTGATAGTAGACAGTGTACCAAAGAACAAAGAAAATACGACCATGAATGCTGCGCTGTTCTCCGGTAATTTACCATCGCCTAAGCAAACCCAAGTTATTTCTATCATCGTTCATTGCAATTTAGAACGCACGTAGCAGTCGAGCCAAGCTGAGCCAGACATAAGCGGTAGGAGCTGGGAAGGATGGGCCCGGGATCACGTAGGCTCGGTTGTAGAGCGTGAAGGCAGTCGTGGTGACCAAGATAGAGACCGCGGATCCGATGAATTGGCCGTAAAATTGTGATCTAGGGGAGGCGTGTAATAGATGACCAGTTTTCAAATCTTGCATGAGGTCTCCAGCCCTGCATAATATCAGAGGCTGAGCAAAAATGGAACAAAAAAATGAATCCTACGCACTGCTGTGCGCCTGCTTCTGTCACACCACCTGCAATGATGTTGGCAACGACGTTCCCCGGTTGTACCCAGGCGAAGACCAGCTGTGATATCTTCCCTAAACCAGACACAGGGTTGAGGTCTGTCTCCCCCAGGGCCCGAACTCTGTCGGCTGTAAAGAAGAGTGAAGTGTGGAGGGGTTCGACTTACCCAAATATGCTCAACATGCCTCCAAGAATGAAGCCAAGGACTGTAGCCCATGGCTTGATTCCATCGTGCCCAAAGACGGCCCAAACAAGGATAGTCCCAACAAGGATGCTCGTCAATAGACCACTTAGCACCCACGGCGAAGAAACAAGACGATCCTCAGTTTCGGTTTCGCGGTGATTTGGTTCAAAACCCTCAAAATCTTGACCACGTCGACAGAAAAGATCGGCGACATAGTCAAACAAGACAGGCAGGAGAGAAACAAAGCTGTCAGCACACATGATGCCTAGAGCAGTCCATAAGATCCATCCTCGAGCTCCATCTGTCATGTCACCAACATGCCCAGGAGCCCATCCTAAGAACTTTGAGAGAGGAGATAAGATAGCCCAACCCACAAGCATGCCCTATGTTGGGTCGGTTGATAAGAGGCCTTCACACATCTAACGCCTGGCACACATACAAAATTCATACTTAAAGTAGTCGGGAATCCCATGATAATGCCTATTGATAGTCTCAGATCTTGGAAAATTGGGAAAAAGCGGGGATTCTGACCTTGGCCTATATAGGAGAGACTCGGGGTAAAGTACCACAACCACTCTTTGGCAAGGTAATTGCCGAAAAGAGGAATAGTGAATGTAACTGGGAAGAAGAATGCAAATAACTATGGACGCTGTCGATATTAGCGACAAGTATTTGAGAAAGCCATCTCACCGTGAGAAAACTGGAGGCGCTGAAACTCCAAGAAAGAGTACGCCAGCCGTCATGCTCGACGGTCATCCTTTCCTCGCTTTCCCTTTCATCCTCGACCTCGTCAGGATTGACAGTCGACGAAATGCGCGGGTCTTCCCGGTGAACAACGCCATCCTCAGAATTAACCTGAATATATCCAAATCTCTGACGCACGGACGTGTCTGGGGGAGGGAGTTTGTGCAGAACGGAAATCAGCTGGGCCGTAGCCGTCCCGGAGGGAAATGTAAGCTGCTCTTCAATGATCTATGTAGACTTGCTGAGCCACTCAAGCAGACTTGACAGCTCCGAGACACAAACCACTTGTTTCCGTAAAGGAGGCGATAGGAAGACACTTGTAAGGGATTGATACGCATATAGCGGATATGTATCTAGTAAACTCACCCAAAAAATGCTACCCCGCAGGACCAGGCGACTGCTGAAAGCCAAGAAAGATGCATTGACGGTGTTCCGTCACGTTCCTCACTAATTAATGTCAACGCAGGAAGAATTCCCACAAAGCCGGCAGCAAGAGGCATTGTTCCAGTGGCAACAGCGGTTGTTTGCACAACAATGATCTCTTGGGGAGTAAGTGGCACTGGAAGCATTCGTGAAATGAGAAAGCCTATAAGGGCAGATTGAATGGACATCCTGTCATCAATGTCGTAGATCAAGTTGATGTATGGTATATAACTCGCTAGTCTCACATTGAAATCCATCCAGACTGAAGTCCCAAGCTCAGGTTGGTAAAACAAACAAGGCATCCTATTGCAAGTCCTAGAAATATTGCAGTGGGAGTAAGCTCAGGCGTAGATTCCGGCCCAATACCGAGACGCATCCTGCAATGGCTTGAACGTTAGCATCACAGAAAAGTGGCATTTAACTCTCACTTCAGCCAAATAGGTAGATGCATGACAAACGTCGTCGGGACTCTATACCCGACGTCGCCGTCGAGGTTATTTAACTTGGTGGGCACTGTGTGCAGTCTGTAGCAAGAGCGCAAGAGCCTCGAGGACAAGGTAAGTAGATATTCTCAGTGCGAGAGGACGATTTTGAAGCTCGCGACCACGTGCTGTTATGGCTTGTTGTTCATCGGCTTGATTAGATCTGACGGGTTTTGGCAAATCTATTTTATTCATTGAAGTCATATCGATCCTCGGTCTGGCCATTCTCTTCACTCTTTCCGCCTACATTTTGTCTCCTAGTACGCAACTATGGAACAGAAAATACGATCTGGAGACAACATCTTACGAGTAATACCTCCTCCGGGTGCGCCGGCCATGTATGTACGAAGTTTCTCCAAAAACCTATGTTATGCATAATCATCCCAGATTACCGGAGGAAGGCCAGGAAAATGTTCTCATTACATCTGCTCTACCATATTGTAACAACGTGCCTCATCTAGGTGAGTCTGCACTCTGGAAATACGCAACGAGGTATTGAACGGTTGAAGGAAATATCATCGGATCGACCCTCAGCGCCGATGTATTCAGCCGGTGAGTCCTTGTGCTTTTAACAGATAGACAAAAACTAACAATTCGTCCCAGCTACAATCGTAAATCTTTCACAGTCCTTACTGTTCCAGATTCTTGCTAACTTGATGACAGGCACACGAAATAGGACCACGTTGTATATATGTGGGACCGATGAGTATGGAACGGCAACAGAGACTCAGGCGCTCAAAGAACACGTCACTCCGCGTGAACTTTGCGACAAATACAACGCACTTCATACGGAAACATATCAGTGGTTCGATATAGGGTAAAAGATTTCGAGCCTGTCTGAAAATTGCTGACGTGAATTCAACTTAGATTTGATTACTTTGGTCGGACATCTACTCCATTACACACTGAGTAAGCATTTCGTACCTTTGAAGACAGGTGGGTGGGGGGGGGGGTTCTTATCCATATTGCTAGGATTTCACAATCAATATTTTCAAACCTTGGAAAAAACGGATACCTTGAAACGCAACATAAAGAACAAACATATTGCGAAAGCTGTCCCAAGTCGGTTCATCAAGTTGTTAAGTTCTCACAACCCTGATGAGTCCTCAGATTTTTGGCAGATAGATTTGTGGAGGGAATATGCCCTCATTGTGGTTATGAGGCGAGATGCATTTTTTCTTTTGATGGCGACGTTCTCATCTCCGATTAGGATGCTCGTGGCGATCAATGCGATGGCTGCAGTCGGACGTTAGATGCGATTGAACTGATCAAGCCGCGCTGTCTAGTTGACAAGACTCACATCGTAACAACCAAATCATCAGCGCACATGTATCTCAAATTAGATGTTATCCAGCCACATACTGAAGAATGGATCAAGCAGTCGTGGAAGAACGGGAAATGGTCACCTAACGCTGTAATCAACGGGGACGGCGCAATTATCGACCCTCGTTTGAAGAGTGGCCTCATTCCTACTCCTTTAACCCGCGATCTGACATGGGGTGTGCCTGTTCCTCCCGAGTTCCAGACAGAAGAACAAGGGATGAAAGGGAAAGTTCTTTGTACGTACAGATTTTGTTACTAGTATCCCTTATTGATTCTGGTTTAGATGTCTGGGTCAGTAATGTTCGTACATATGTTTACCTTTTTTGACTGTTCATAGTTTGATGCTCCGATCGGGTACCCGAGTATAACTGCAAACTATACCCCCGAATGGAAGCGGTGGTGGTTTAATCCCACAAATGTTCGCTTATATCAGTTCATGGGCAAAGACAACGTCTACTTCCACACTGTGTATTGGCCATCGGTTCAAATTGGAGATGGCCGGGACTGGACGATGCTTCACCATCTCTCAACTACCGGTGAGTATCTGGAACGAACGCATACATCACATTTTCATTGGTGTCAACAAATGCAGAGTATTTGAACTACGAGGGTGGAAAGTTCTCGAAGAGTAAGAATCGGGGGGTATTCGGACCAGCAGCAAAAGAGACCGGAATTCCTGCATCCGTATGGCGTTATTATCTATTGTCGACTCGCCCAGAGACAGCTGACGCCATGTTCTCATGGTCGGACTGTGTAAGTACATACACAATATCTGTATGTATGTACTCAATTTGAATTCAGGTTGCTGCTAACAACAACGTTTTGCTGAACAAGTAATATTCTGCATAAAGTCCATACATCTCTTGACACTCATTGATCCTCTTTAGTTTCGGGAACTTCATCAATCGTGCTCTGAAATTTGTCTCGGCTCTCTATGATAGCGTTGTCCCCGATGGAGGTGATGAGCCCGGTCCTCTATCACCAAATGATGAACATGATGCGGAGTTTGTTGCATCCGTCAACGGACTTCTCAAAGATTACATAGACGCCATGGAGGCTGTAAAGCTGCGTCTTGGTCTTCAGACTATCATGCTCATCTCCATGCGCGGGAATAACTACCTGCAATCGTCTGGCCTCAACAAAGCGTTGAAAGCTTCTGACCCTAAACGCTGTGCTCAGGTTGTTTCTCGCGCGGTGAATCTGATCTACGTGCTTTCGGCCCTAGTCTACCCCTTCATGCCCGCCACCTCCGACTCTATCCTTGTCCAACTTAACGCGCCCGCTCGCGTCGTACCCGAGGTTCTGAGTATAGATATCCTCGCAGGTCACACGATTGGCGAGCCAGAACACCTGTTTAAGAAAATTGAGGATAACATGGTCGACGTCTGGAAGAGGAAGTTTGGGGGTGCGCCTGAAGAAACCGCTCCAGAGGCTACGAAAGCTACCAAGAAGGGGAAAGGTACAAAAAAGGCTGCGCCCCAGGTTATCACTGATCCCAACGTGCCCAAGACGCCGGAAATTCTGGCTCTGGAAGCGAAGATCGCCGAACAGGGACAGGTGGTTCGTGGGTTGAAGGGGCAGACGCCCAAGACGGCTGAGCTTGACGCTCAGATTAAAGATGCAGTCGATGTACTCAAGAAATTGAAGACAGAGCTAGAGCATCTTTTATCAACTGCAAATTGATCGGGATCTGATAGCAACTTATATGGTATAAGTTACGTAGACTTCAAAGCAATGAAGTGTTCCATGAAAAGATTTTTGGATCCGCACTCTCAGCACTCAACATTTTCCATCTCTCAACGATGTTCAAAATGTTCAGAAAGTTACGATCATATTCGAACTCACGAGCATCGTCGCGAACATTTACATGCCCGATCAACACAACAGACTGCACCTATAGAATATAGGATCCAATATTGATGACGATGTGCACGACAGAATCGTCGAACTGACCCGCAATCCATGCATTGATGATGATCCACGGATAGTGGCAAACATAAGTGTTTACGACCCCAGGAATCGGCTGCCCATCCCGCGAAAAGAACGTACATGAAGTTATCAGCTGTATACGTGAGAACGACGGCTAGCGATACTGACAAACTGAGAATAGGCAACTTGGAAGGAGAGTAAAAGACGGAAAATGCATATTGATACGGCACGAAGTACTGCAAATAGTTACTTTGCGAGATACTTACTGATAAAATGCCAGAGTCTATGTCGTAGAAGGGAGAACTAATTTGAATGGTGGCACGGGTGGTAGCGACTGGTACCGGCTAAACAACTTGAGTGTAGCCTCTCAGAGAATTGTATATAGCATTTCCAAATGATAGTCAAGTCAGAACATTAACGTGTGTTCGGCGTCATGTGGGGAAGTGGGATATCTTCGAGTTGAAGTACGTGACTTTCAACAAAGTGAAATTCATTGGATGTGACATCTGTCACGGTGCATAAGGATGAGTTACGTCGTGTCAAGGTTACCGGGCGCGCACCTTTCATTACTCATCAATCATCAACTGGCGGCATGAACAATGCACGACGACCCACATCACAGTCTTTATTGATAGGCCTCAATCCTGCTCAGCTGAAAGGTAGAAGCCCTTGGCAGTGCGAGAACGTTACAGGGCGTCGGTTTGACCGTTGTAATTTCTGCAGCTGTTCAGTTTACGCCCAATGTTCCGCTACAGATTTTGGCTGGGCCTGGCAGTGGAAAAACCAGGGTGAGTAGATATCACTCTATCATACCTGTCTGAAACACTTTATTCTTTCGGTCAGGTCTTGACATCTCGAATTGCGTACATGATCCTTCAACACTCAATCTCACCATCCGCCATATGTGCAGTCACCTTTACTAATAAGGCTGCGAATGAAATGCGAGAACGGCTGAGGAAGTTAATTGGCCCTGGACGTACTGAACTACTAAAAATGGGAACTTTCCACGCGTTGTGTGCTCGCTTTCTGCGCATACACTCAACTCTCGTGGGGTTAGACGCGAATTTTACCATCTGCGATGCTGACGAGAGGTGTGTATCTCCTCTGAGTGAGATCAGATGTTATAGACTCAGAGCTTTGGAAGCGGGAAGGTTATCGCGGCGATCCTCAAGAAACACAAGAACTACCTTGAAGAAAGAGGGATTGTACTCACTGAGAATGGTGCCCAATCTATGATATCCAAGGCAAAGGCCAAGGGGCAAACCCCCAATGACGTTCTGCGTGAGGCCGGGGCAACTCGAATTCGCACGATGAATGCTCCACCCAACCCAAACGATGCACCAAGACACAACCAAATCGAATACGTGTTTGGCTTAACTTATGAAGAGTACGAACTCACGCTTCGGCGTAACAACTCTCTTGACTTTGACGATCTCCTGCTATACGGAGTCAAACTCTTCTGTGGCTTCAAGCAAACCGTGTCCTGGTGTAAATATATTCTAGTTGACGAGTTGTAAGCCTGAAAGCTCGTCGGTTGATTTTATGTTGATCGGTTAAACACTAGTCAAGATACTAACACCACTCAGTATTCACTCATGGTCGCCCTTGCGATACACAAATGTGTCACAGTAGTTGGGGATCCAGACCAATCTAGTTCGTGTCTTCTCATCCATCATAAGCAGTCCGTGCTAGAATTCCTTTCAGTATACGGATGGCGATCTGCCGAAGTAGAAAATCTAGCCAACATGTGCAGAGGTGAGTTTAGCCCGATATTGCTCTGATTTTATTGTTATATTTGTTGCAAAGACTTTGACGGCACGCAACAAGTATTACTCGAGCAAAACTATCGCTCTACCGCATCCATTCTGAAGGCTAGCCTAGCCATAGTCTCCCAGGGTACGTTTCGTCGCTGATACTGCAGTCCCTCCGAATTTCACCGCGTGACATCAATGTAGATAAGAATCGCATCCCAAAATCTCTACATACTTCGCATCCTTCCGGCTCGACTCCCTTCCTTCGTTGCTTCTCTAATGAACACGCAGAAGCTCTTTTCATTGCAACTGAAATCAAGAGAATCATTTCCCACATGGGAGGTGCTCTTTCGTGGGGAGACGTGGTGATCTTGCGTGTGTTGGTTTTGATCAACACCTTCCTTCTGACTCATTAGGACATAGTTCGTTTCAATGCTCTTTCTCGTACCATTGAGGGTGAATTACAAAAGCAGGGCATTCCCAGTAGGGTTCTCGGTGGGCACAGGTTCTTCGAACGACAAGAGGTCTGTCTTCATCAGTCTGCAATTACAAAGCTGTGACATTTGGTGTCATTCTTCAGGTCAAAAATATTCTAGCATATTTACAGCTTGTCGATAATCCAAGGTTTAATCCTGCCCTGGTTCGTGCATGTCATGTACCAAGTCGGGGTATCGGTGAAAAGGTCAGGGTTTTACAAGTTCGAATACTACATCAACACTCATTCCGCCAGACGTTACAAGAGATCGCCGCGAGGGCTGAGCAATCCAAAGTCACGCAACTATCCATCATGGAGGGCATTTGTGATGGCAGATTGCCTGACATGAAGCCTACTATGAAGCGAAGATTATCTTCTTTCGTTTCAGTCATTCGGAAGCTACGTGATCTTGCCAGCAAGGTGATTTACCTGGAATAATCTATCTGGATCGGAACTAAAAGCTCGACATAAGGGTACGTCTCCTGCGGATCTGATTCGACGTCTCGTCGACTTGGTCGGCTTCGAAGATCACTTGAAGAAAACACAGCCTGACTGGGAAAACAGATGGGAGAACGTTAAGGAATTGATAACATTCGCAACCGAAGTTGCGACCAATGTCGCTGTTGTTGAGGAGCAAGCCGCGACACATGAAGGTCCAATGTAGGTACTGTTCGATTGTATATCTCCCATCATTGATTGACCGTATGTAATAAATAGGGAGACGCCGCTTCGGTCGTTTCTCCAAGCCTCCATGCTATCGTCCGCGGGCGATAATCAAAACGAAGAGGAGAGCAAAGATGTGAGCCCCAATATTCACTATTGCATCTGACTACATGAGATTCATTGGGACGTTATAGAAAGTCACCATCTCGACATGCCACGCTGCAAAAGGTTTGGAATGGCCTATAGTCATCATCCCTTCTGGTAATCATCTAGTCTTTTGTATACGCCTTTTACTTAACGATGGTGTTTGTAGCCGAGGAGGGCACTTTCCCCTTTGCTCGTTCTGAGGACGAGAACGAAGAAAGGTCAGTCCACTGTTCGGGGAAAGTACGTGCAACCGCCTTAGTGTATTATAGACGCTTGCTCTATGTTGCTTGTACTCGTGCACAGGTATTGCTATACCTCTCTCACACTGCAAGCCGTAGTATCGCTGGTAACAGGATGAACAGGGAAGTGACCCCTTTCGTCTCGATGGTACAATGGGATGATCCCGTGGGTATATCCCCTAAAAGCCGGGCAATTGCTAATCGCGCTGTAGACTGTTTTCACGGATCTTCGGCCAACGTTCTTACCCGCTAACCGGAAAGTGATCTGTAATATTCTGGATAGACCTCTACCTTCTGAGTCGGATGTCATAGACCGTATTGCGGAATTGTGGGTCTTCCCATCTTGTTCGCCAATTTATTGACTTTGGATTCAGTGAAAGAACGACACCCCATCACTTGATGGATGACTTGGGTCAGCCATCAGAAACGCCATCTTATAATGCGCCAGTCAATTCAGCGGAACTTACAACCACCTTTACTTCGTCAAGTACTGTTTTACGGACGACGAGTGGTAGGTTCCCCCCGACGTCCTCAAGGCCACCATCTTCTCGACAGCCTTGTCCTCCGGGTGATCCATCTCGTCTCTTGAACGGGCTCTTGACCCAACCTGTTCAGAAGCCTCCGTGGGAGGAGATATGTGTACCTCCGAGATCTCTTTCAAATCAAGCCGCCGCCAATTCTTATCCGCAAACTTCCTCATCTCCACTTGGCTCCGCAACTACCGCGGCCACTTATACTGTGTCTATTCCAAGGCCTACACTCCAACCAACCTCTGTTCATACTAGTTCGAAAATTTCGCTGCGTGTGTCTGATCCATCCGTGACAACCAAAAATTTGGCCCCGAGACCATCTCAATCTATTCAGGAGCAATCTGTGTCTTCGCGACCAAAGATTAGTACTCCAAAAGAGCTCGTCCTGTCAGCAAAGTTGCAATTGCACCCTCTTCTATGCGCAAAAGACTCACGTCCCCATGACAATGGCATCTCACACATACGACCCGCACCCAATGTGGCGTCACCTCCCAATTCTGACTCTATGGCTAGTACCCTTCCATTAAACATTGGTACCGCACCTCAGGGTACGAAGCGGCGTCTGGGGATGGGACGCGGCACAGGAGGCTATGCTAACAAGAAATTCAAATCTCCAAGGACCTGAACTGCACTCAACCTCGTTACTCCGGACTGATCTTTGGACTAAATGTACAATATGTGCTCCCGTCGCCACATAAACATACACATGTATCGTATTATAACGACGTTGTAATTTCAAGGAGACCTGTGCAGAACGAAATCATGAGTTGTTATGGAAAAAGAGGCACACGATAAAAATCAGAAGTCGAAAGGTGTCCACAGCTCCGATGAAGGCGCATTGGTAGTCTAACATGCTATTTGACTGAGCGGCACGAGGCCCATCACAGTAGGGAAGGGGGCGGGGGACATGTGTAGACTCACCACTTGGATACACCATATTTGTGTGTTACACGTTTCCGAGAAGAAAAAAAAAGCTCCTGTCGACAAACACCGGCAATCATCGCGGAAAATGCCGTCAAGTGTTCTCCGCACAATCTCGGGGAATGACAACCCTACCTCATGTTTCTCGTGAGGCATTTGTAATTATAATCAGAAGTTTTCACTTTCATGCATGTCCCAGTGATGTGCCCACATATATGAACTTGCTCACTGCCCGCCTCATTATAGAAATACCCCTGACTGCCTGACCCCACGCCGATCCCCTCATAGATTATCGCAATCGTGCACCCTTCGGTATATCCTATCGCATCGTTTTGTTTCACCCTCGTGTTGTTGGCCTCCACCCCGTGTCGTTGTCATACACCCTCGTGTGGTGATCCTCGTGAACTACACAAGGTATTGTAATAGGGCTTTATCGTTTTTTCGCGTACATAAGTTGAACGGGCCCGAGACAGCTTCTTCATCTTCATCTCCTACATTACCTTTCCTTCCGTTTCAAAGTTTCTCGATGCCTACTTATTCTAACAATACCCAGAGCAACCATCTCAACATCCCTCCGGACGCCCTTCGCAAGTCCCATAACAAGGCTAATGATTCTCCTGTAACACCGGCTGTTACCGGGATCGTATACCCGTCTACGACTTTGGATTCAAATACAGAGGCCGAGACGAGTGTTTATCGTCCCCCTGTCAACCATTTCTATAACCATCCCAACGTCGCTGCATCTAACATTGATGATCCAATGCCTCGTCCTCTTTCGGATAGTGATTCCTTAGACAAGCTCTGGAGCACAATCCGACAGCAAAAGGAGCGCATGATGGCTAAAGAAAAGCCAAAGGTCCAATCCCTCGAAGAGCACGCCAACAATCTCTCTTCGTCGGATCGTCTTCCGACAGTCGACATTCATGTTGTGGAACCTCATGTTGTGGAACCTCATGTTTCGGAACCTGTTCCCGATCCAAAGACTCTAAAGAGACGGAAATCGATGTATGTTTCTCCACTTCGTATCGTCATGGAATCAAGGAAGCTTATGGTCCGTGATCCGTTCAGCTCGTCCTATCGCGAATCAAGTGATGGTCGATCGATTGTGGCTACGTTTGATCTTCCCAACATTACGAAGGAGAACCTCCGCGTGAGCTTCCAGCCGACCCGTCTAACAATTGATTGGGCAACCGCTGAGATCAATGAATGGGAAGACAAAGGTGTCATATACCGAGAGCGTCTTGAAAGACATTATCAGAGGCTACTTCCATTAGCAGAAGACACGAAGGTACGCAAATGTCAGTCTTCCATCCTTGAGGGGTTGATGCTCATCCACTCGATAGTTCGAAGACATACGTGGCATGATAATAAGTAAGCGACAGCTGATCTTACGATACCCCCTCGCGCGATACGTAAGGGTTGAATCACGTCCCAGATCTAGCGATCCTTAATCGCCAAACAATGTGCATCTGTATGAAGACAAGTATGAGACAATTTACAATATCAACATCTTGTATAATAGACCCGTCTGTAAATCCAGCGTTCATCAAGACCGAGACTTGAGAGAGCAGACTTGGATGCATGAGCCCGCCTGACTGTACGCCAACAAAGCAGCATTTATATCGAAAGATGCAGGAGGCGGTACATACGGGGGAAATTCTTGCGAGGCAAAGCAAATATCATCTGGTACAAACGAAGTCCGCGTGGACCAATCAACTCTAGTCGTAGTTACATGTAGGTGGTCCGGGTGACCATTGGAGCAAGTAGATGATTGATCGTATAGAGGTTGTTTAGCCCCATCGAAACATGGCGATCTTGGCGTACGGTCACAAGTTGTCAATAGAGTTTGTTCCAGTCCATAGTCAGAAATGGGTTCGTTGGCAACAAGAGATTGTATGGATACGTGGGATGCGTTAGCCTCTTCAGCCTGCGTGGCAGCCCGGACTCTTTCTATAAATCCTTCGAGAAAAGAACCAAGGGGTTTGAGACGTTTGTCAGAAGAAGTCTCCTTAGATTGTGTCATTAGAGCGATAGAGGTTAGAGGCAATGAGTTTGGCACTTCGAGAGCATATTCAGGGATACTACCAGGCATCGGAGATATCATTGATGGAACATTCCGAGACGAGAGGATACAGAATTGTTTTGGAGACGCAACTTCTCTATGGTCTGTAGTGACGAAATTCAGAGGAGTGATACCAGGGCATTGAGTTTGTCCGTGGTCGGATGAAGGTAGTGCCTCGCGCTCGGTCATTCTAGGGCTTCATACATTAGTAGAATCCTTGAGCATCTTAGCCGGAGAGAAAAGAAACCTGGTAGTATGAAATTTTTTGTCATAGGCCTCCTCTGCATCCGCTAGAGGTACAAAAACTAGAGGAGCGCAGCGAGTAGAATGTTTGCGATTCGAAGGCCTAGGCGCCTTCATTGATCTGTGACTTGCTTCGTTCTCAAGTGTATGCCTTCTGAAGGTATTCCAGGTACTTAGAGGATGGTACTGTGCACCAATAGATCCATCAACGAGTTCTTTCTTTGTCTTTGTAGATTCAGAGAACGACGAGGTACGAAAAGGAACTCCCTTGGCATTGGCAGTATTCCATAACCGGATTGCTCGAGGTTTGGGTTTGGGTTTGGGTTTGGGTTTGGGTTCAGGTTTTACGGAGACATGATTCACTCCCTGAATAGGCAAAAGACGTAAAGGGAGATGACTGAGGACATAGTCAATTTCGCGCGAGCTTACTATGAGTGCGAAAAGGGGTCTTGCCTATCCTTGACTTGTCCAGAAATTTCGGGACTTTGGGGACGGTCATCTTCATTGCATTCATCATCAGACTGGATAATTCGTCGATTCCTGTATCTACGACCGTATCTTCGGACATGTATGCGTTCCCGTTCAAGTACGTCCCTCCGCAGAAGAGCTTCAACGGTTAGAGGTTTTGGTTCTGAGAGAATATCAGATAGTTCGCGTGTGGTCTTGGTACAATGATCCAATTCATTCTTCGAGGGTAGGTCTTGATGTGAGGGCGTCCATCCAGAGTGGTCAGTGACGTCCTTGTCGGCATTCTTGGTGACAACAGTTGATGGTCCAGATGCAGCAAGTGAGCCGATATTACAGTAGAACCCGAGGCATGGGTCAATAGCGACTTGTCTCTTGCGTTTACGCATCATCTTTCACCAAAATTATGTTGAAAAGGTCCAAGTATGTGGGTTTTCGACGGGCCTGTACTCACCACAAACTGTGCTTCCTGAGCAGACATTTCAAAGGTGCCGCCGCGTAAGGCAAACTCAGTTCCTTGAACAAGCCCGAGCGTTACGTGGAAGCAGCCAGAGTAAGGTCAGGTCATGAGAAGCATACAGTTGCGAAGTAACAGTGGGTGAAGAGAAGGTTGTCACGTACTGCAATTTGTTGTATTTAATACATAGCAGACACGATCCCACAACGTTCTTGTACAACGTCAAAAGATAATGGTATATACTCAATAAATACAGATCGCTTGAACATGGAGAAGTTTGTGTTGAACATGCTGAAACGCGCTGCGTCCCGTCCCTTGTAACGCGACTTGTCGTTATTCAAAGGCGAGAGTGCAGGCTTCTGATAGAGACAATGTATACTCGAGAGTCTGGTGAAGATCCGGCCTAGCACCCGTGCTTGGGGCTGCGCCCTGGGATCTCTTGCCTGCTGGTAGATAGGCTCCGCAGGTGTTTGGCTGCCTGACGGCGTTGATTGTCCTAATGCGGTCTTCCAGGTAAAGTTTGACCTCAGTTGGCCCCAAGCCCCATAAGGACACAACGAAGTGGTGGAGGCTTGTCGTAGTTTCGGGAGGGCATGGCTGAGTGCTGATCGGCTAGGCCATCCCTGGTAGGGAGCGAGAGCGAGCGCTGTTCGGCGTGTTATCGTGCAGCACGTCACACGCTGCCCATGTTTGATTGATTTGCTCTCAACTCTCTAGCACCCCAACTATTATTTCGATGAATGAGACGGTATCCAAGCCTTCAATCACGACAACTCTGCTGCGAAGTTACTTTTCTCATGTCAAAGATTTACGGACTTATATCTCTGAAATTCTCGGGCCTGTCTCGGAGGGCCATTCATTGGAGCAGCAGGACGCTGATAGCGCTAATTATACATCTCTATTGCATGCGACTTATGTGGCTTTCAATGACCCTGTTGCACGCGTTGGCGACCTCCTCAGACCACCTTTCGAGGTCATTGCACCTGTCACGGATATGCGAGAGGTAGATCTTTTTCGTCTTCAAGCAGAAACTATTACAACTCCTAGAAGATCCTCGACAGGGTCCAAGAAAGGATCTTCAGGCTCGCTGGGTACAGGAAACCTCAAAACATTGTGACCGCAGGTTATCGACGGGTCAGTTATCAAGGGTGACATTTTGTTGCTTCGAATTTTTTGACCGCCTGTACAGGTCTCCATTTATGGCGATGCAGGAAAACAAGGAAGCCGTGTCGGTATTTCCAACTACTTCGTAAATACCATCGTCACAGCTCTTCAGTCACCTGAGTGGGAGACACTTCTTCAGCGGTTGGTTTGTTTCGAACACCTGTTCAATCAAACACTTATTTTTGCGCAGTATTGGTGTCAATCCTATGTTGTACCTTTTAAGCGAAACCAATATCTTTATATCCCTTCCAAACGGCTGTCTCTGCCAAATGACTGGCGAGCCTATTGTTAATTTGGTGCCGAAGACCAAAGACTTATCAGCTTCATCGTCTACTCTTCAAAGAAGTTCAGTTGGCAAGAAGCGGCCGTGTCCCTGGGTCAGTGAACGGCCCGCGAAACGCTTGAAATCCATTGGATCAGTTACTAGTGCATCTCGCGACAGTACAACAGCTGTGGTTTGCCAGTGAGAGGCTCATATCTCACTGTTCGTCTTATCTTCATGTATTTCTAGACGCCGTACACCTGTAGAAATCAATTTGGTTCGTACGAGATTATTCTACGGAAGACCACAACGTCTCCCGAAGTCCAAAAACGTCATGATTGGACTTCATGCCAAACGTGCGTCGATCCTCCGGGTCCTGATCTCAGGTGTGCCTCTGAGATGATCGACAGATATTTTAAATCGTATCTACCCATCATACCAACGGCTACCGAAGGTTGACCCGGAACAATATGTCGATCCCGATCCCAAGGAGCAGCTGCAACATGCTCGTCATCTCTCGAAATACGTATTTCCTCGACAGTATGGCATGAAAAATCCCTTTGTTGTCGCATATTCAAGGAAAGGTGCTTTTTATGGACCGGATTATATGGATAGGGAAACTGAAATCAAGGTGGGGACGTTTGGTCGTATGTAGTTTCGAAAAGCTGAGGAGTTCAGTCCTTGGGGCCCTGTAAAACTCCGAAGCGGTTAAAGGAAATTCTAACACTATTGGAGTCGATGATATGGAGACATCAAAAGTGTGGTTATGCCGCTTTACGAGACAAAGTGTGTCCTTCGAAGGTATGTTGAAGCGTTCGACCATGTTCCCTCTGTGTTTGATTTGTATTACAGCTTAAGAGTACGGAGGGTGGACAACTTGACTCAAGTGTCATTTTAGTGCGCGTTGCAGTAAATAGCGGTGTGCAGTTGAACGAACCCCTTCCTTCAGGAATGCGTTTCAGAACAATCCATCCTGCTTTCCCAAGTGCCACCAAGCCTCGGGAATTCGTCCATTGATTCAAATGATCACCCAATACGGCCTTTTGGGTTAACACAAGCCGAACGACATGCCAAGGCGAAACCTCGATTTGCAGATTTCGCCTGCCCGTTTGTAGAGGTATATTGTGCCCTAGATGTGATTCCGGAAGCCCTGATATCCTGTAAACCAAGGTTTATCGATATGTGGTGCTGATCACCAGAATGGTTATACCGAAAGCATTTTGGGGGAACAAAAGTAACTTCAAAGTAATCATGAAATGTGCGTATTTTCTCTTTTCGTTCATATTGGGAATGTCGTGAACCTTACATGTATAGATGTCAAAGAGTTCATCCAATGTCGACGATTTGAGACCTTGACACTTCATCATATCCTTCAAGGATTCAGCACTTCTGCTTGTGACTGGCTTATGCCTCCCGGCGAATCGGCTCGTCGCCAGTCGAGAGTATCAGTATCTGACGCACTGAAACGCCGAGAGCTTCTGGAGGAATTCATTTTTTGGTACTTCGATTCTTTTGTCTCATGTTTGCTGAAGGTAAATCCATGTTTATCTTTATCCTCTTGAAAGGTCAGCTAGCCGATCGACTTTAGACCAACTTCTATATTACAGAAACATCAGCGTTTCGGAATCGGGTCCTCTATTTCCGTCATGACGACTGGGCAACTATGTGCGCCCCATTGATCCAGCGGCTCTCTTGCAAGACCTTCCTCAAAATGACTGATGCACGTGAAGTATCTCGAGCATTCCGTGCACTCCAACTAACTTGTGGTTGACAGGCCGAAGCCAATGAGGTCTTACGCCAACGCAAGTTAGGATTTTCCTTTGTACGCCTTTTACCAAAGGAGACGGGAGTCCGTCCCATCGTTAATCTTGCCCGTCGAAGGGCCATACAAAGAGTCAGATAATATTCGTTATTGTATTCTATTACTTGTATCTCATAGTACTTTTTAGGGGCGTCAGTTTTCAGAACTTTCTATCAACCAGGTCCTGCAGGCTGCCTTTCAAATTCTCACTTATGAAAGGGTATGGAGATCTTTGACAATTGCAATCATCTAATATGGTACCATTCCATAGCGGAACCAACCTGCTAGGCTGGGTGCTTCTGTGTTCAGCCCAGATGATATCTACATAAAGATCAAGGAATACAAGGCACGCCTTCCAAAAGATCCTGACGGAACTCTGTAGGATGCATTACAATTTTATATAATATGACTTTGACCCTCGTCAGACCACAGCTCTATTTCGTGAAGGTGGATGTCCAAGCCTGCTTTGATACTATTGAACAGTCGAAACTACTGGATATATTGCGAGAACTTATTTCTGAAGTATTTGCCTTTTCTTTTTGGTCCTATGACTTCTGCTTACCCGTTTCCATAGGATGTATACATGAGGCAAAAGTATGGTCAGGTGCAGATGGCCACAGGATACATCAAGCGTACATATAAAGCAAATGTCGTGCCAGAAGGTGTGTCGTCCTTGGCTGTAGAGGCCAACTCATTGGAATAACATTCTCCAGGAGAACATCCGCACTTCCTGACCATCGCAGCCCAGTTGGCTGGTGTTCTGCGAAACACTATCTTCTCAGACCAGGTTGACCTCAAGATCTTCTTCTAAGAGTCATTTTTCTGATTTGGAATGGACAGGTTGTGTATCCTTACGCGCAAAAGTGGGAGATTCTGACGCTTCTCGAAGAGCACATCACCGAAAATATTGTCAAGGTATGGGTCTTTTCCTGAAAAGAACTGAGAGGATTGTTCCCTTTCAATTCCACAGATTGGATCTAAGTATTATCGACAAACGGTTGGAATCCCTCAGGGATCTATCCTCTCTGCCCTACTATGCTGCTTCTTTTACGGAGACATGGAAAAACGGTTTACAAACTTTAGCAACGATGCTGGAAGTGTGAGTCGCGTAGATTCTTCTAACAAGATTTGTGCCTGACCATTGTCATAGGTCTTATTGCGGCTCATTGACGATTACTTGTTCATCACCACGAGTCGGACGAAAGCCGTTCAATTCCTTGCGATGATGAATCAAGGTTCGCTGTCTTCATTGATTCAGTGCAAACTTCTTACCTTCTATTGATCTAGGACATCCTGAATATGGCTGCTTCATCTCCAAGGACAAGACTTTGACTAACTTTGATTATGAAGTGCAGATTCTCAGCGTCGTAGGAGCGAAACAGCAACGTAAGTAGCTTCGGGTGATGAGCTCGATTCTTTTTGACTGACTTTCTTTGGCAGGTTTTCCTTGGTGCGGCTACTTGATAGATATGAAGAACTTGTCGGTGACTGTCGACTACCAAAGATACAATAACTCTAGTATGTTTTCTTCTCATTCAGTATGTTTACTCTGAAACACCTTCTACAGCCCTGCGCGATACATTAACTGTTGACCGCGGACGGCGCTCCGGAGTAACATTCGCTAACAAAATGATCAGGTGGGCCATTGGCCGTCATCTATCCTCGATCTATGCATTTACGAGGACCCGATTAGGCTTGCAAGGGCGAGGTGCCATCCAATTTACTCCGATCCTTTGTTGAATTCGGATGAGGCTGTCTATCTCAATGTCTACCAAAACTTTCTTCTTTGCGCCATGAAGATGCATGGATACCTGTGCGAATGGGGGATCCGACCAGGCAGGCATCCGGCTTATATCTGGGGTATGGAATTCCTCATTTGATGATGACTTAGTTCAAATTTGTTCTAGGTACAGTGAAGAGGATGATCAATGCATATTATTCATCTCTGCGGAGGAAGACTGGCTGTGATGTCAATGGTCGCAAATTTGTGCAAAAGCTGTGTGTGACATGGTAATTTGATTTAGTCTTGGTAATGAGATTTTTCTTATTCGTCTATAACAAGGCTAGCTACCTATGCTTTTCGTACAATTTTCAAGAGAAAGCCAAGTCACTACTTGTCTTTGCTTCGACTTTTCAACTCTGAGCTATCGCGACCCAGGAATAAACGCTATAGAAGACGGTTTTCATCGTTGATCAAGCAAGGGCTGGCCGCAGCTGAGATAACCTTCTAGATGTGTAGTCTCACGTTACATTAGTAATAGGATGTTGGCAAACAAATTGTATTCACAAATCAGCCAACAAACTTCTCATGCGACCGCATGGTAGGGCTGTTCATTGCGTGGACCCTCCCGGTTATTTAATGATCTAATGTTAATTAATTACGATTGTGGCTATGCAGCCGGGCAATTGCCGGCTCTCAAATCGATGCCGGAACAACTTGAAGTCGGAACTTCACCTCTCGTAACTGCCAGGATGTGGAACAACCAACAAAACGGCGGCTATGACTCCCGTGCCCCCTCGTATGCCTTGCTCTTGAAATCCCGTTATATCAATTCTGACCAATCTTATCATACAGATTCCCCGGCCCGTAAGGTTTCCAAGTCCATACTACATACGATATCTGACCGTCTGTGGACCATTTATATACTGAAGTTTCCCCGGAGAGCATGGAGGTTACAATCCCGGATATGCACCATCATATGGCCCTCCTCCTGCTGGGTGTGCTCCCTCAGTATTCTGTTCTTCATCGATCTTGACAATTTGCTTCCAGATATGGCCCCCCTCCTGGACCACCACCATCGGGGTATATTCTTTTCATGCATAGCCCTTGTACACCCCTGACTTACTTTTTTCCTAGTTATCACCCACCCTCAATGCCACCGCCGTCTGGTTATGCACCACCACCAGGACCTCCTCAAGGGTGAGCTGTGATGAAATAACGTGCATGCCGAATCCCGCTCAAATCAATGCATGGCCCAGATATCCACAGGCTGGGTACGGATGCCTCCAGATCTCTATCGAACTGATGCTCATAACTTTGATTGATAGTGGATATGCCCCGCATGGATCAGCCCCTCATGGGGGCTACGCGCCCCCCTCCGGCCCCCCTCCAGTCCAGAAGTCCAGTTACCCTGGCCAACAATATCATCAACAACACTCCGGTGGCGGATACCCAGGGCAACACGGTGCTCCGCAACATACGTGAGTATAGTCCTCAGGTGTTTGCTCTTACAGACTGATTTTGGCTCACATTTGACAGCCAACATTATGCTCCTCCAAGTTTGTCACATCACATTGCGTGTCAATTGCTTCTGGCTTACGCCATCTATAGACGGACCACCCCCACGACCCCCTGCCCATGAGCAACGCTTTGGACCTCAATTCCAGGGTGTCAATGGTCAGATGGCCCAGCCCTTCTTTCAATACTCTCAGTGTACCGGAAAGAGAAAGGCGTTGTGTGTAAGTCGCCCTTCTTCTACAAGTTCATCTTTCATGCTATGTAATTGGGCAGATTGGTATCAACTACATAGGCCAACAGGGCCAACTCAGGGGATGCATTAATGATGTCCATAACATCGTCAACTTCCTTATTAGTATGTTGGATTCCTTATTTAGGTCCTATCTCCTTATTTTACCATATCTTCCATCTACAGCAAACTTCGGTTACAAGAAAGATGACATCGTCATTCTTACTGACGACCAGAGTAATCCCCGTGCTAGACCAACGAAGGATAATATCGTGCGTCTCAATCCGACGGTCGCAGGATCATGTTTTGACGGCATCCTCTTCCCAGATGTCGGCGATGCAATGGCTGGTACGTGATGCCGCACCCAACGACTCCCTGTTCTTCCACTGTAAGTATTCGATCTATTAGGCTGGCTGTCTCTGACGAATTTGTTTTCTGAGATTCCGGGCACGGTGGTCAAACTAAAGATTTGGATGGGGATGAAGCCGATGGATATGATGAAGGCACGAGTCTCATTTTCTTGTCCTTTCTATTTTTACTAACTCTGTTTTGCAGTCATCTACCCAGTACGCTGTGATCGTTCATAATTGATCAAGATCCAATTTTGACGGTTCTGCGGCAGGTGGACTTCCAGAGGAATGGTCACATTGTAGATGATGTGGGTCCATCCCTTGCCCCCTCCATGTACACTTTGTTTACATTGGGGTTTATCTGCAGGTCATGCACGAAATTATGGTCAAGCCCCTCCCTGCCGGCTGTCGTCTGACATCCATCTTTGACGTAAGTTCTACTCCAGTCTTACAGTCTCACGAGTTTTTTCATAACTTCCAACCCAGTCCTGCCACTCTGGATCTGTTCTTGGTATGTCTTCTGAACATGGATTATCTCCTCTAATACTTAGTTTCCTTTTGTATTCAGATCTTCCTTACATCGTGTGTCCTTTGGCCTCGTATATGTTCATGAATACTGATTCCTTGATGAGTACTCGACCGAAGGAAAGATTAAAGAGCCGAATCTTGCTGCAGAGGCTGGACAGGGTTTGCTCTCCGCCGTCACGTCATACGCACGTGGCGACATGAGTGGAGTCTTCAAATCCGCTATGGGCCTCGTGAAAACTGTGACGGGCAATCAGGAGAAGGCAAACAAGTATGCGAGGGCGACTAGGACGAGCTCTGCGGATGTCGTTCGTGTTATTCCTTGTTACTTGCTGATGCCCCACTGACGATGCCTGGTGACGCTCATAGATCTCCTGGAGTGGATGCAAGGACTCGCAAACGAGTGCAGATACCCAAGAGCAGGGCCAGGCGACAGGAGCTATGAGCTACGCGTTCATTGCTGTACTTCGTGCGTCGTCTCTCGACTGATCTTCATCCATTAATGTCGTACAACAGGTCAGAACAAGCAACAGAGTTATCAGCAACTTCTCGTCAATATCCGTGATATCCTCAAGGCCAAATATGATCAGAAGCCACAGCTTTCAAGCTCGCATCCTATGGTCTGTCGTTTCTGGCCGCCTTTTCTTCTCGGTGTCACGCTGATCTCATACATTTTGTGCACACAGGACACGAACCTTCTTTTCATATGCTGAACATGAGCTGCTTCCCTCTCTTGTTGTAATTGTTTCCTTGTATGTAGAATCTATCCACCGAGTATCGTTTTTGGACCACCCTGAAGAGTGCAATCACATCTTTTTCGAAATTGCGATTTGCTGGCGCGTCTCGTTGCAGCAAAGACTCTTTCATAACAAAGTCTTTCAGTCGCTCTTCCAAAGGACGTTTGATTTAATACAGGCGATCTGTACAATTACTATTAGTAATACATGAAGTCAAGAAACGTTAAAGACTAATGAGGTAGGTAAAAATGGATTGAATAAGCAGCCACATCAGCGATATCCCTGAAACATTGTCCGCGGGCTCCTCCAATAATTCTCTTTCAATGTTAAAATGCCGATGATGCGTTGCAATGCACATGATGTGATTACCCTCCGTTTTTACGGGCACTTGACACTGACAATCTGCCCGTGGTGCAAGTCCCCAAACTCTACCTGGTCCACATTGACTTTGACACCTCCGCTTCCGTCATCGTCGTCGTCGTCTGTGTCAATCTTCATGTGTGCTTCGTTGTCGTTGTCGTTGTCGTCGTCGTCCCGCTGTCTAGACGTATTCTTTCCTCCGAGCACCAGTGCAGTCAAATGTCGTTCGTATACGCATCCGGTATCGAGACCGATAGACCAGCGCTTCACGTCGAGCCCGCGGCCAGCAGCGTGCCCATAGACAACAGTTGCAGGATAGCAAGGAAGCGTTTTTTTCTTTTTCTTCTTAATCGTTGACGCGTCGATGAGCTCTCCATTGTAACCAGCGCAATGCTGCATATCCTGCCTCCAAGCCTTAGACCAGGGCTTTCCATCGTTGTCCCTGTCAAAAAGAGAACAGAAGATCAGAAATCGGCCAAACTTCTTATGATGATGAATCGATACCAACCTAGTGACTTCACCATCGACGATGCTCCGGAGGTTAAGAACATTCCAAGGTATAGTATTTTGCGGGACCTGGGTTAAAATTCCGCGTTCCTGGATTCTACGTAACGTCTGCGTGTTATTCTCCCGGTGTTCGCAGCACTCGGGCAGTCGAGGCACGGTTGCTAATGGTTGTCTGGGGTCGTTGTACGGATGTTTGGGATTCGAGGCAAGGAGACCGCCATGCACAATGAATGTATGAGTGTAAGGGATGTGAATGATGTACGGCAAGCTGCAGAGATAGGCAAACTGGGCCTCAGACATTTCTTGTGCGATTGCATAGTGCGCGTCGAAAGGTTTCCAACCTTTCGGGACCTTCTTCCACCACTTGCGGTCCTTGTTTTTACGTTTCTTATCATCGATCCAATGTTCCAATTCATCGTCCGCAGCAGCCCATTGGGCAGAGGTCTCCTCAAGCCAACGGGAGCCTTCGGGTTGAGCGTTGATCCAATGAATCCATGCGCGCCATTCGATAACTTTCTGATCGTGGTTACCGCGAACGGCTGTGATGTTGTTTGAGGCCATGAAAGATAGTGTGCGCATAGATTCGACATGTGGACCTCTTGTCAAGAAGTCGCCAACCGGTATTAGCACGTCAGAAGAGGGATCGTAAGAAACCTTCTCTAAGAGGTTTCTGAAAGGCGGAGTCAAAGATGGAACAGCGAAAATGCCGAAGTACGTGCTCACTGAAGAGATTTGTACATACCATGGATATCTCCTACTATGATAACCCGTCTGGAGGGATCATCTTCTTCAGGTTAGACAGGGATCACTTTACACTACATGGAGTAGAGTACCTAGAGGGAAGTCCTGGGGAGAAAGAGTCCAAAAAGGTTGCGAATGACTAAAGTCAGGAAATTCTAGAACAAAATCAGAAGATACCGGGAAATATTAAATTAGCCACCCAACTGGTCTTGAGTATGCTCGTGAAGAGATGATCATAACGGTAAGAGAAGCCATTACGGAAGAAAAAGACAAGAAAGAGGGCGAGAAAAACGAAAGGAAAGACGCGATGAACAGGGGGCTCAAGCATTACGAGACGCTTCTGGGGTCGACCAACCATTATCGCGACCAATTGAATCAATTCGCGTCCGTGGTCTTGGCCTAGATATATGAAATGATCTCATTAGATAATCAATTGGCGCGGCCACCTTCCGATTCGATTCCTGAATTGGTCGACCCTGCGATGCCACGGACTACGGAATCTTTCTGATTTACTATAATGGCATGTCAAGCTGCGCCACACGGTCTGATCTGTCATCAAAGAGCAGGACCAGATGATTCTCGTAAGTCCAGGTTCGAAGCTGTTGGTTGGTTAATCCTCTCATGAATGAATGTTTCATCGTGAGTACCGGACCGGGACTCGGTACTCAAGTTGAACGTTTGAACATTCAAATCATTAGGGGCGCTCAATTATTCCGTCCAGGAAAAGTTCACTCGTTCACAAGAAAAATTACCATTTATAGATAGAAATTTCAATGTCCGCTGCCGTCGTGCATGAAACCGATACTTACTTAAAGGCTCCAGGCTATTTTTTGTGTAAACTCATACGCCTCGGCGTGACGTCAGCTGAATTAATCTCTATCTGTAAATGGTAATTTTCTTGTGAAACGGAATAACTGAGCGCTCCTAAGTAAACGAGATTATGAACTTTATCCGGCACGGTCCACGCGTAAACAACCACGCCTTATACGGTATAACACAGATGTTATCGTGTTCATGCAGACTACCACAGTGGCTACCTATACTTCCAATACTCACACTCAGGCTGGAAGAGTCTTCCGTTCCTCGAGTGCTGTGATCGTAGTGCCTATACATACACACTATACACACTATGTAGGCGCACTTCATTCAAATTCGAAGTTTCTCCTTCTCCCGTATGCCTTGGGATTTCCCCATTGAGATATCCAAGAGCTGTCAGGTTGAAATGTATCACCGCCGCGAGAGGTTGTATCGGTGGATCAAGTCATTAGGCGCATTTGTGGGTAGGATGTATGTATCATCATCGTTCTTCCTAACAATTCGGGCCGTACATTTCGCAGTGTCCACATTGCGAGGGATCGCCCGCGTCCGCCCGGGGTCTGTATGGACAAGCGGCTCCTCAATCATACTCTTGGCCCATTGTCTGTCAGGTTGTTAAGGGACACAGCCATGAGGCTAAGTCCAATATCGGTGCACCTCTTTATGGAGGTCCGGCTGGGAGCTTTGCCTACCGCAACAGGGAGCAGGCGCCAGAGCTTGTCACATGACGTCGACAAGAGTCAAGCATGGCAAAAATTGCACAGCCACTTCTGGCAGAACCCATGATTTTGACTCGGAGGCACATTGCACAAATTTTGCTTCGCAGACCGTTTCCATTATTCGCGTCTCGCAGTATCTTGACCTCGATATCACGGCCTGTATGTGTTGCCTTTCCCCGGTCAGGAGTGCCTTGTCCAAAAGCGAAACGCTTGTTTTACACAAATTACAACCCAATACCTGAAAAATTTGGGCCGATCATTGTACGTTCCTTCTTTCTCTGATATCTGCTTACTGAGAGCAAACAATTAATAGCATCCTGCTGAATATGAAAAACTCCTTGCACATGCTTCCAAGTGCTGGCCTTCTCCGCCGTCTGTGCCTCCAAACTGGAGCTGTACTTGGTCAGAGTGGGAAACCCTGATTTCATACTACTGGTTCTCCCCCTACTACCTCAGGCTTCCTCAAATTGAATTGCATGTCAACCTCCAGTATGGCATTCGAGGCGAGACTCGTCCAGTGTTATTCTCGAACGAGCGTGATGCTTTCGTATTTGCATTAATGAACTCCAACGAGTACTTCCTGTTCGACGGCTCCTTCAACGCACTGTATCGCATAAAGGGCGTGGATAACGATCAACAACTTGTCGAACTCTTGGTCCAAGGCGATGACGCGCTTGTGACAAGGCTCAAGGACCTCGAAGAGAACGAAGAGGGCCTATCAGCAATACAACGCATCATGGCACGAGATGAAACCGTTATACCACTATTGGTGCAGAAGTTCTTACACTATACGCCCGTTCCAACTACTCCTAAGATGGAAAGGAACGCCTTGGACTCGTGTCCAGACCGCGACGCAGAATTTGCACAATATATGTCGCGTTGGCATGAAGAAGTAGTACCGAGAGACGATGACCAAGCTCTGGACGAATTACGAAGATTGGACGAAGAGATTAGATATCTAGGGAGTATGATTGATGGTTCGTTGAGTGAGAATCAATTGAGGGAGATGGAAGAAGCGAACGTAACAGAGGACACGGACGTGGCAGCAGACGTACAATCGATAAGGCAGGAAATTGCAAATCTCGCAGAGGTCATAGAGGTTGCAACTGAAAATGGCATACCGCCTGAAAAATTGGAGATCATCAGGAGACTTAAGACGAAGATTGACGAAATATTCAACGAGATGAAGGATTTCTCTGGGGAAGCACACCAAATAGAGGACTCTAGCGACATTCCAGCCTCTTCGGGAACGCTTGGACGAACTATCCCTGATAGACAGCCATGCGATGGCATTTTTTTTGGCATGCCACCTCGAAAAAAGAGTTGACACCATCAAGAATCCAAAAAACGATCCTTGACACGTCTCGACTAGTGACGACGATGGGTAAGCTTTCAGGCCTGTCTTCAGTATATACTCATGTGCTCCGCAGACAGAAATCAACTTGCTTGCCCTTTATTTGTTGTCCCTTGATTCTAATCATGTTTTCTGGGCCATACAGCCCTCAGCGCCATCGGGGGATCTTTCCTAAGTATTAGATATGGCACCGCGTAACGAGTAACTTCGACTTCTTGCTGCTGAATCCGCGTCCAAGCAGTCCTTTTTGGTTTCGGCTGATGCTTTCCTTGACATCCTACTACACGTTGTATTTTCCCTCTGTGGAGCCCATATTGATATCAATTTCAATGGAGATCGGTTTCTGCCTTACATGTGAAACGTGTCCAAGATGCCAAAACATTGAGGGTGTAAGCTTAAGCGTCACTCGACTCCTTGAATCATCTCTCATCTCATCCCTTCCTCATCCCACAGATTATTCATTCAATAGGCGCATTCCTTGCACCTGGTGAGTTCTTCGCTGTCGTGTATCGTGCCTTGCTCATTGCCTTGCTCCCCAAAGCGTTGACCGCACGACCTTGCAGTAGGGGGTCATGTTAGCTGACATTGCCATTACCATTGCTGCATCCACCAAGAAATTTATGCAGGGTGCTTTTAACCTCCCCAGTTCACTAACGTCATTGCTTTCAGCATCACCAACTTGCAGCATTGATAACATTTGATAGCTACTCGTCACCCTCTCCGCGATGTTGCTGATGGGCCTTTCTGATCTACAGCAGGTTATTCTTTCTTTCATTAAGACAATAGTCAGAGTCACTGCTTCTATAGGATCCCTCTGATTGCCCGAACAGGAGCGACACCACGCGGGTAACATAACCAGCCTCAGCTGAGCAGCTATGATCACCGCGCCCTTGACCCAGCGAATGCTGCCTGGCTCGATCCTGACTTGGGCGTCGACTACTTTTGAATTTTCATCATCTTCTCTTTACAATCGCTTAGTCAAGGTTGTATCCGTGACGGGAATGTTTACTGGTTCAGTATCAGAAATTTCCAAAAACCATCACTTTCCCTTCCTTTTTCTGTGCTTTTTGGTTGTTCCAAACCTAACCGGTGACCCCTCTATAGCTCCTTCGCGGGCTTCATCTACCGTGCAACCTTCGAGTTGATGATATGATCGGGCACATCGGCACCTCCAGTAGTGAGTTAGCCGCTAGCACATAACAACGCTCCAACCCAGAAGCAGTACATCAGTATATAGTGTGACATTATCCGAGTTGGGGGGTTCGTATGTACAACTGGTTCGTCATATAGGTTTTATCCAGAGACTTATAACTCTTCCAATCCGAGCATGGACCTGTAAAACGTGCGCATCTACGATCTTGGATTTTCTTCGTCTAACTCCGCCCACCTGACTTCGTCGTCGGGTGACTGCTCACAGTACCACTTCCAGGCATTCTTCTTGACAAAGTCCTCGAACGACCAGAGATCAGGCTCCAATCTAGCAAACGCATTGTAAATGTAAGTGTCGGTTCTAAAGAGAGGAGCTAGCGTCGCGGGAATTGCGGGTGGCTTCGACGGGATAAGAGTTTCATCATCTAGGGGATATTCCACCAGCTTCACAAAAGTAGAGAGTGGATGTACATCAACGCCTTTTCGATCGTAATCCTGCACGAATGAGTATCATTCAGAATTTGGAAGGCAAGTTTTTTTACCCACCTCTCCCTCGAAAACATCAAGAATTGCAAGGTCCTTTTGAGAGAGGCCGAGAACCAATGTCCCTCGAACTGATCGATCCTCAAGAGGTAGTTCATGACCAATCAGGGTGCGGCTCTGTTCGTAGGGTACCATGCCCGGATATTCTGCTCTCTACGGCCCTATCTATCACTCTTACGGCCATCTGGGGTAACACTTCATACCTTGACCTTATGACGTGTATGATTCTGTAGAACAGACGAGGGTTGACGAGAAAATCTAGTCAGGACTTGATACGAGATAAGATAGTTCTTACCAAAAGGATGGCTGGACAAAGTTCCAGCGAGGAACCATTATGGCCGATTACGCGCTGGAGGACCTTGGGATGCATCAGAGTGCCGTAGAAAAATGCACTGGCCATTGGAATGGGTCTGACACTCAGCCCAACAACTTATGATTAGAGAGGCGAAGTGTCATCAGTACCCATCTTTGACACTTCGGCTGTAAGAGAAGATCTGTTTCCCGATATGTCAAGACCTGATCTTTCACGTGACTTTGGATCTTATTTGCATCGGTCCGGTTTCTGACTCTTTACCAAAAAAAGGTCGTCGCGAAACTTGCGTAGAACTCAGTGTCTACCATGTCGACGTCTTGTGGGAACCCAGAGATGGAGACAGATGCTCTCATGCTTCGTAAGTTTGCTATCTGATCGCTCACCATCATCATTCATCCTGCAGGATCATCGAGGTCGCCCAAAGTTTGATAAATCGAAACAGTGTGTAAGATGTAAAGAGAAAACTGGGAACATTGTCATTAGACACGCGGTATACTGCAAGTATGCAATATATTTGGCTAATCTGGATTTGTCTGACTGCAATTCCTAGACAATGTTTCTTTCCTCTGGTCTCCGTCAAATTTCGTCGAGCCCTTGATCCTACTGTTAATCCACTCCCAGATGGTCCACGACGAAAAGGCCTTAAAGCTGGAGGAGATCTCTTAATAGGCTTCTCTGGCGGACTTGGGTCTGCCGTCCTTCTGGATCTGGTATACCGAACCTATTTCTCCTTCCACGACGCACCTATCGACCAGACAACTGGGAAACCTCGAGGCGGGAAAGATCATCCTCGAAACCTTCTTGTCTGGTCTCATGGATCTGTATGCTATGTCGAGACATGTAATGCTTTTCCTGGGGTACGTCTATCTCTGTATCTGTGCAGACGACCTCCTCAACCTCTTAGACAGGCGAAGGATCGAACGGAAGACATACGGGCAATCGTTGAACAGTATAAAGGACTTACATTTATCCCCTTGCGCGTTGAAGATGCTTTCAGCCGTGGTTGGTGGGATAGTGTTGGTGGAAAGCATGTTTCGGAAAATCTAGGAATAGATTTGACGAACGAAGGCTCGTTCTTCAATCAAAGCAACACGGGTTAGACTGACATGTTGTCTCTCTAGATCTTCTTCTATCGTTCATATTGAATTCAAGAGACTCCGAATCATCCGCAAACCGACTTCGAAAATATATTTCCACCCTACCGACTCAAACTGCAATCTTAAGTACAATCCAAACCCTGAGTCGGATACTCCTCCTGCACACTGCATCGATGACCGGTTCATCACATCTTCTTCTTGGAACCTCTTTGACATCCCTATCAATATCTTTGATATCCTCCATATCCCAGGGAGGCGGCTTCGTAGTGGGGGAGGAGGGGAAAGAAGAATGGGTACCACAAAAATCGATAAGAAAGATGAAGACGAATGGGCACGAGAATGATACAATCCGTATCGTTCGTCCTTTACAAGATATAGGGATGAAAGAATGTGCCATGTGGGCTTGGTGGTATGGTCTCAATGTTGTTGGACGCGAAAAATTTCCGGGTGGAAAGCAGAGTATTGGACAGCTGACAAAAGGTAAATTACCCGCTACTTTTTATCCGGCTACACCCAATCAATTCAAAGACTTCATTGTTGGACTCGAACGAGATTACCCGTCCACGGTATCTACAATAGCGCGGACATGTGCCAAGTTGGCGCCAAAGCAGGGGACAGGTGGGATATGCTTGTTCTGTCAAAGGTACTTCCTTGCTGTTGAAATTATTTAAATTCTGATCCTCACAATCACAAAGACCCGCGCAGTATGGGCTTCAGGACTGGAAGGCACAGACAGCTATCCGATCGTTCAAGGATGCCTCTTCTCTTGGATCCTATCGCCCACCCCATGTCCCTGAACGCGATACGACGAGCGTTTCGAGGTCTCCATCGCTACCATCGCTTACACCTTTCCTCTGCTATTATTGTCATACGACACTCACGAGCCGAAGCAGCAGAGGAACAACCACTGTATCAGGGTCTCAGGATAGGATTTTACCCTTGCCCTTGTGGGTGACTTCGAGTTTGGCGGCATCAGCTGCCGGTAAAACAGATCATGTGGCTACTCAGGATTCTTTATACGATGGCGGGGAGGTTTGGAGTCGAACGAAGATGGATGTTGAGCGGATGAAGGCTGTCGTTGCTGATTTTTTGTTGTAGACTTCTGGTTCAATCTTTTTTTTACCGATGTTCGCTCCCCCTGATCGTTCTGTGGGTCACTCCGCTCAAATGGGCGAAAAAAATATGCCTAGGCCATCGTGAGACCATCTTATGAAGGCGGTCTAATCTATACATATTCATTGTCGCGTTGTCCATGTACAGTACAGTGCCAACTCGGTACAATGATACGCAAACTATCTATTCCTATTCAATTACAAGTCACCGTCAAGGACTCGGCACCAAACGCCCGCGGCATCGTTGTACAGACACATCATTACTCTTCCATAATTGTCTGTCCTGTCATGGGTTGCTAGATGCTGATAGTCAGACATAGTCCATCCGGCTATCGTAGCGAAACGTCAACGAGAATTGGTGTTGCGTACGATGGGATTCTAAGGGATAATTGTGTTGTCTCCAGTAGTGTGGCTTTCCCCAAGAAACATCTTCATATTTAAAGGTCATTTTACCCTTACATCGGTTTACCGATGCATTCCTCCACCCATTGACATGCCAAATTAATGTCATCAACCTTGGAACTACTTCGGCGCCCTCTGGTCAGGAGGAGGCGAGAGACTCCATGGGTGCATGTACTTGGCCCCCGAGGTTACGGTGAGCGGGACATATTGGATTTTTTCCGTAGTCTAAACAAGGTTTCAGATTAATACTCCTTTGTTCTTCAACAATTTAAGCACCAACGATTTGAATACGGCTTGAGCTTGAGCCACCAAGGACATCAAAGCACCTGTTCATTGCCTCCCTGCCGAAGTTTTGGGTCTCATTTTCGTCGATACTGGATTTTTTGTGTGATAGGCCTTGCACAAATACCATTTAAATGTCTTCGATACTTCTCACTGCTATCCCCCAATCACTATGCGCATTCTGCATTGAAGGACTCGGCAACCCTAGCTTCCTATGGGAAAGGTTCCTGGATAGGGGAACTTAAGAAAGTTCTGAATGACTTGTCCTTCCCTGACCAAATAGATGCGTGAGGACCCCGATACATATTGAGTGGCAAGATCTTTGGGATGCTGCTCGCATAGATAACATCAAAAATCAAATCCGTGCTTGCTGTGACACTGGTCTCCAACACATTCTAAATTCATCTGTCAAACTTCACCTGCTACAAGCCCGTCCCCACAGTGCTTCTCCCACACCTACATACATGCTACGACATCACCTCTCTATTCCTACACCAGCACATTGTAAGGCTTTCACACGCCTGATGATGTCAAACCATCACTTGGGAATCCTGGCGTTACGACATGCAAGCAGAAATCGACCTCAGGCTATTCCTAGACAATGGCGGCTATGTCATTTTTACAGGAAAGAAGTCGAGGACGAGGCTCATGCATTAATTGAATGTTGCGTATCCCATTTGCTCGAGGAACGACGCCATCATTTTCGTGATGCTTTGCCAGAAGTGGATATGTCCATTTCACGTGCTTGGGATAGTCTTGCGCCATATTCACTGCTGTTGAGGCTAGTAGCATCGACAAAGTGCGCCAGGATGTTCGCTAGTTTTATTTTCGATGCATGAAATCATTGAGGCTGAATCACCATATATACAGCACAGAGACTGTATGAGAATCTTGTGCTAACAAGCAATCTGGATTAACATTCACGATTAATAGAAATGGCATTGAACTAGACTTGAACTTGGATGACTACGACCAACAGATAAAACATTTCCTATTGCGAACATGGTCAACACTATGGTCAACACTACTGGTAACCAAATGAAAGTAAGAGGTTTGATGGAATTGTATGACAATTGGAAATGGTGGTTCATAGCATTAATGATTCGCGTCTGCAATACTTTAGTGTGCGACGGTTACATTGCCTGATTTGATACATTGCTCCTGGTACCTTACGAGTTATGTGGCAGAAGGAGGAACTCTCTTGCGACTCCTCGAGTAGGTTTTCGTATGAGTGTCTGTCAGGGACTGCAGATTGGTGTCTGGCCTCTGAGCGGGTAGGAATGGCTATGGTAATGACTCTCACAGCACTTGGTATTGTAGGCGTCCGTAGCATCGAGCGCGACCAATATGTATGTAGTACGGACCCCCGGCTGTTCGTGCGCGGACCGCGCCGGTAATACCAACCAACCAACCCTATCCGATTTGACATGGATGGTTCGTATTTTCTTCGTCGATATGGCCAAATATTCGAAAGTTTACCACAAGAGTTTCTTTTTTGACCACGAAGTGTTTGGCATAGCTGTCTTTGATTCCCGCAGATTGAAGATATTGTCTTTGGCAGTTATGTTCACTCCCCAATCGACATCACCTCTTCCACTGTCAGTGTCGAAAGCCTGTGCTCATTGGGTATTCAAAGTTGTGACAACCATGCAGAACTCTTCAATGCCCTTACCTTACTCTCCTCTTTGAAGGTCCTCCAGTTACCCAGACCTGAGGATTGCTCATAGCCTCGAGCATCTCGTCGATTGTTCTGGTTGCACACTTTGTCATTTAACGATCTGTGCAATGGGGCCACAGTATGACTAGCACCTCCATCATGAGCTCCTCATTGAATCATCACATTCCGTCAAACTCGAAATCTTCCCATGTAGCCGAATTACTATCTTCGAGTAGAGAAGAAAAAATGGGCTCGGTCGAGAAGTCCAGTAGTTCAGACTGAAAGTTAGCTATAGATATTTTGAGCATGCCAGTGGTCGACAATTAGCCGATGCATCTCTTGGGATCAGAACGGGCATTGAAATTTACAGCGGAACATGAAAGAAGAATTCAAACGAGAGTTCACAGGCGGCAATTCATCAAAAATGCGTTCTGAACAAACTGCGAAAAACTGAGCACCCCTGTGTGAGCGTTCAGTTAGGAGCAAGAGAGATCCAAACTCCGATCTCGGTAACCAGACTTCATTCACGTTGACTAGGATGATTAACTCGTTGAAGTTTGTCTTCGCCGACGTTGCCTCGCAGGCCAGCGCTACGCCTCAGTATCTATCTCTTCAGTCAATGAAGAACACTGTTCTACTGTCTCATGGTCGCCCACCTTGGTACTTGTGTCTAAGTTGTGATAGGGCTTGAAGTTGATTGATTGATAAAGTGAACTTCAGGTATGGAGTGGACGGTAAGAGGACATGGGATGCCTATGTTGTCGCTGTCTCTGGTATGAAATCTCGTTGCCTGTGACGCATGATAATGAACAAACTGCATCCGTCCATAGGTGGATCGGGTAGCGGAAAGGTTCGCGATAAACTGCTCTTAGCCTGTCCTAGCCTGAAGTTTCCAATGCTAGACGCATGTCGCTAGAGAGATTGTGAAATCTCTTGGTTCCATCCCTACAGTCATCATTTTGTCACAGGTACCTTGTATACGTGTTGTAGATTAACGACTAACTTTGATCTAGGATAGCTTCTACAAATATCATACTCCTGAGGAATTAGAACTCGCACATGCTAATAAGTTGGATTTCGATCACCCAGACGCTGTCGATATGCCTATGTTTGCAGGAGTCGGTTGCGTCATATATAACATGATTCATCAAGTGACTGTTTTGTGATTAGTGCTTAGCGGAACTCAAGGCCTGCAAGCAATCAAACATTCCAATTTACTCGTTTTCTGACCATCAGCGACTCCCAGAGAAGAAATATCTATACGGAGCAACTATTATCATCGGTTAAAATCTCCCACTGTGCATCGCTACTTTGGTTGATATCTTTCATAGCGGAAGGAATCATGGTGCTTCATGACCCTGTACTTCGAGACTTATACGACCTCAAGGTAATATAAATGTAAGACGCTTCGGCTCGTGGGAGTTGACCTGGAGCATGTAGATTTATGTGCAATGCGATTCAGATATCATGCTTGCGCGACGAATAGCGCGCGATGTCAAAGAACGTGGAAGGGATGTAGGCGGTATTCTAGATCAGTGGGTTAGGTTGTGACGTCTTCTGCAATCTACAATTTGATGTGTCCATAGGTATCTCCGGTTTGTCAAGCCTGCGTACGACAACTTCGTCCGTCCGACTGCATCATATGCCGACATCGTACGGGATTGACATCTTCGAATTTGCATTCTCGCTGAGAGCGTTGTAGATTGTTCCAGGGTCAAATAATGCGGTCGCGATCGACCTGATTTCGGCCCATATTCGTCGGCAGCTGGAAGAGCGTGCTAATCAATTCCGGAAGAAGCTAGCTATTCCAAACCTTTACTTCCCGAATGGTTCAGGTTTGGGGTCTCAATGCAAACCTGAGGACCTTAACCTTAAATGTCTCCCTCACACACCTCAGTTGCAAGTGAGTATAGGCTTCATTTCACGAGCTGCGGAGACTTATATTCTCATGCTACTCCAGGGAATTTTCACTATCCTGAGGTCGAAAAATACGTCAAATCAAGATTTTATTTTTTTCTTCGATCGCCTTTCGACATTGTTGGTGGAAAATGCGCTGCAGTTTCTTCCTTATAAACCCAAGACGGTCGTAACGCCTACGGAGGCGGAATATCATGGAAAACATCTAGATGCTCAGGTAAAAACACCTGTCCAATCACATATATGGTTATGACATTTGACATATGTAGTACATCTGCGGCGTCTCTATATTGCGTTCGTGAGTACTGTCCTTGGTTTTGACGCTTTGGGTGGATCAGTATAATCGGTGGCGCAGAGGTGGCGCTCTAGAACGCGGATTTCGACGAGTTATTCACGACGTTCCGTTGGGTTCGATGCTCATTCAGTCTGATGCGAAGACAGGAGAACCACTCCTTCTTCACCTTATGCTTCCAGAATATGTACGCCTAAGGCATTTGGCTGAAGAATCATGGGTGTTCCTGTTGGACGCACAGGTATCGATTACTGACTGTTGTCTGCTATGCGACTCTTATTGATGTATCTGATCAGATTGGTACGGCGGCAGCTGCATTTATGGCTGTCCGTGTCTTGCTCGATCATGGCGTGCGAGAAGATAGAATTATCTTTCTTGCCCTTCTGGTTGCCCGTGGAGGCGGTGTATCGGTCTTACGCCGCGCGTTCCCTCGGGTGACGATTGTTTGTGGTGCTATTGATGACGAGATGTGTGAAGGCTGGCTGGAAGGTTACATAGGGGATGGGAATCCGGAAGGTAGTGGTCGTCCAGTATGGCTTATGCAGCCGGGAATGGGTCAGATTGGTCAGCTCGAACTCGTCGTGACCATCTTACTGTGTGCCCGCTGACTATTTCCTGCCAGGTGATCGCTATTACCTGTGAATTATACCATCCCTTTACCTGTGAATCTTCCAGCATCCAATCTTCTGCCATATATGAAGGCCTGATTTTGCTGTCTCAAGTGTACATCATTGTGCAAAGAAGCATCTTTTACTGCCAAGCATTAGTCTTGCCAAGCAGTGTCAACTGACTATATACATACCGAAGATTCTATTCCACCTCGTCATCTGTGCTGGCGGAAATTTCCGCGAGCTGCCGAAACCCGTATTACATTAACGCGGGGGCTCAATTGCAGATCAACAACTTCAGGTATGCTTCGCCTTCTCAGCATCTTCAGCCTCTTGGGTATGAGGGCTTTTGCACTACCTCGTGCTACCTCCACTTCGTTCGTTCTTATTGGCGACAGCACAACAGCAAATGGGTAAGCCTTCTCCTAAGGTCTTTCACTCACTCATACAAATTCAACCGATGGCAGGACGACGGTCAATAGTGGAGGATGGGGCAATGGTCTTTGTGGATCTGCCATAACTGGGAACATTGCTTCTGTTGTGGCTGGCACTTCTTGTGTCAATACGGCGAAAAATGGTGCTACAACAGGAACCTTTGTGCAGGACGGGTAAGTATACATATTTCGATGTCTCTCTGTTAATGAGGCTTTCCTGAATAAATATCAGATATTTCGCAATCTCACTAGCGGCGATCAGAGACGAAGTCGGAAAAGGACACAGAACCTTGGTAACAATACAATTTGGACACAATGACCAGAAGATTGCGCCCCCAGAATCAATGGCGGCGAACTTGACGTCAATGGTCCAGCAGATTCGTGCTGTTGGCGGTGAGCCAGTTTTGGTCACTAGTCTCACTAGACGGAATTTCAATGCGAATGGGACCGTATCGGATACGCTCGGTCCGTGGGCTGCTGGTATGTGGCCCGTGTTTCCTGCCCTGGATTCTCTACCAGGCCACTCACGAGAAAGTTGACTAGCCACTATATCGGTCGCTCAACAACAAGGAACTCATTACATTGACTTGCATCAAGCATCTATCACATATGTAGGCATAGCTTGGAAGAAAACTTCCCTATCTAGTCTTATAGGCTTCGTATAGGTTGAAGCCATTGGACCTGATGCCGCCTGGCGCTTGAACAGATCTCCGGATGACTACACTCGTAAGCATAGACCTCTTGCTCAAAACTACTACCACCTCATTTATTTGAGTGCAGATCTCAATGTCAATGGCACGACAGTGTTCGGCCGGTACGTCGTCTTATTCATAATTACAAAAGTTCTGACTCATCTGACTATCCCCTAGTATGGTTGCAAACCTTCTGACCGCCAGTTATCCGGGCGAACTCCCCATCGTTGACAATCCTGCCCTTTCCTACAACATATCGCATGGCATTGCGTCATACTGAGCGAGGCGTTGTTGTTGCGTCTCGCTCTATCAGGCGATTGCATTTCGCGCGTACTTTTTGTCTAAACTGTATCCAAAGCTGTACGCTCTGCAAACAATCTAATAATATATAGCATCGAATATCGACCTACTATCAAATTCTGCTCACGAGACCGGCCCGCGGCCCGACGACCGTTTGAGGTCGCTTCACCCGACTCGAGTACTTGTTTCCCAATGTCTCGCGATTTGCTCAGTATTTGAAATGGAAACAAAAAAATTAAAGATCACGACTTCCTGCTTTTGCAGCCAAGATTCGTGCATCGTGTATTCAACCATCATTTGGCTGTTTCAGGTCGTGAACGTTGTGACGCTTTCAACCCGAATTCCACCACCATTCATTCTGATTGGAGATAGTTACGACTGCGAATGGGTACGGAGATCAGGTGGAAGATATCAATCCAAGTAGCTAATCATTTTCTTGAGGATTGCGCCAAACAGTGGAGGATGAGGCAACGGGATGTGTGGTTATAGCTACCAATCTTATGGTACTATCAACGACTCACTGAACCCATGGATGGGCGAGTGGTACACATCGTTCCAATGCATGGATCTGAGAGGTGTGGTCACAACTGACGGAACTCGACATTTCTGTGGCTTTACAGGAGAAAACGCACTACATAGACCTGCACAATGCCTCCATGGCATTTGTAACAAGAGCATTTTCTAGCGAAGAAACAGTTCTTTGCAGTGCAAAGCTATTAGTCCTGACGCTACTCGCCGTCTTTCATGTCTGTTCACATTACCTTTGAATTCTCGTGGTATTGTATTTAAATGGGACAACTGTATTCGATCGGTGAACATCCGCTCTCGAACTAAGACGTCACATGTGACCTATAAATTTGTGCTTGTATTGGAGTCCAATCGAGCCGACTTTCCCATGGCATGGTTACGGCACACGTACAAGATCAGCCATGGTATCCCCTTCTTTTGAGTTACCAATCTGCCGAAATCATTTTGACAAACGAAGAGGACAAAAATCACGATGAATCCTTTGAAGTCTCTGCAGTTCTTGAAAAACGCAAGTTCTGGTTCAGGGTCTCTTGAATTGGCAATACTATGGTTACACGGACATAAGTTACCTCTATAGGCTAAAGGCGTCTACGTATGATAATAGGAAAGAATGTCGTATTAATAGGAGTATAGTGCTGTGCATGGCGAGTGGCTAGTTATGGATGGTAGACTCAATGCAGTATGAACGAAGGTAGAAGTTCCGATAATAAGAAGTTCCGATAATAGGATGTTACACCGTCCGAAATGTCCGTGACTGACGTATGTCCTTTTATACAACGCATTCTGCGAGTGACGTAGGGAGAGGAGAACCTACGACTGCGAGGTCAAAACGGTGAGACTGACAGGAAGCGATTCGCACCTGGGTAGAACCAAAATGTCACTGCAATGATGATGTAGAGACCTTGCCAATTGTAAGGAATATTTGGAGAGAACGAGACTTATAAAAAAAAGACTCACAGATGAGGATCATCCCTTCCAACCAGTTGGATTTACCATCGACCACGACATAACCCATAGTTTGAACTGCAACAAAATCGATTATTATACCGCACCAGAGTTCTCAGGCGCCAGAACAGCCACACCAGAGATGTACAGCACCTTGTATCAGAAAGATGATTAGTCATGATGAGAAGATACTGCTAGAGAAACCTATGATCTGGACGTCACCTACCAGGGATTGAAAAGGGTCCATCAACAGCGACAAAGGCTTGCCCATGGCCCACGCCAGAGTGACGATGAACCTAGCGTCAAATCGCACAACGTGTCGATTGTGAAGGCAATTGCACCACTCACGGAATGACAAACAGAGCCGTTTGCTGTGTGCGTTATTAATCGAGAGCGAGGGTAGTTAGTGTTAAACATACAATGGCAGATCCCACAGCGACTCCGATACTGAAGGATAACTCATCTTTGACTGACACATTGACTGCTGTCATGCACTCTGCCGAAAACTCAGACTTCAGCGCCTTCACGAAACATAGAGCAACAGGAAGACAACCTGCTAAGGATGTGACAGCCGGCAAGAGTATAAGGCCAACCCATTCCTTACTCACCCTTGAGGATATTCCGTCCATCGAGTCCACCAACCAGTCAGCTGTTACAGATGTTGCCTAGAAAACAGTGAGACCATGAATGTGCATATATGCATAAAACTTACGACAGTGACAATGACTAATACCAGGACGACTAGGAGGATTCCTATACGTGGCCCATGTGGCATGTCTCGAGCACGATCCCCACTCTCACTATCCTGACTAGTATCGATAGGGGTTTCGATCTTTTCACTGCCATCCTGACTCCCGCTATAGGTCATGGTGCTAGCGCTGCTCGTAGAACGCCCGAAGCTCATTCGCGCCATAGGATACCCACCAGCAGGGGGCACAAGCTTGACGGTCGACTCGCCGTAGGATCTCACGAGCGCCACCCGGGAGCTGCTGGCTGACTCAGGAGAAGAGATGGTGTATTGGGACGGATGGCGAGATTGGGAGACTGAAGGGGATGAATAGACTGGATAGCGTACAGGATGCGAGAGGGGACTATCGGCACTGTGGCTGTTGTCCCCAAGGGACCGGTTTGGTAAGAAGTCATCTGTGTCCTTGTCCTTCTGACGGGACTCCATAGTTAGATCCTGCGACGATCGTGCCGACTTTGATTCCCTGGCAGCGAATACCGGGCTCTGTCTGTTGTGAATGTCGCTGTACAGATAGGAGTGTGACCACAGTTGGAAGACGAGATACCCTCCATAGACTGATAGACATATCTAGTCAAAAGAGACATAGAGAGAATAAACCGTTACCTAGAAACAATACGATGGCTACCTGAACATCTTATCAGACGAAGGAGAAAGAAAAAAAAGAGCAAGCAGAAGCCTACGCCATGACTCATCTGCAATATACCCTTCTTTTGTACATCTGGAAGTTCTGTTGCAGAGCCGCCAAGGGCGAAATGGTAGACTGCAGGTAAAAACAACGCCCCAACGCTGACACAGAGCAGGGAAGAATGGATTTGTACCGCAGCTGTTCAACCATGGTCACTCATATGGTCTAAGGATGGCGTGTGCGTAAAGCCACTTACTCGGATCGAAACCTTGTTCGGAGAATCGGGTTCCACCAGCGAAGAAGCATAGTCCGAGAACAAGTACTTTGTTCCAGTGTTACGACGGTACGCATTGCTCAAGTATGGCATGGTGTACTTACGAAGCTTGCTTAGCATGGACCCCATCACTGGCGTGTTCGTCAGTCACGCGGAGGAGGCTATCCAGGACAAGACCTACATGCCGATTGAACAAAGGTGAGGTGACATTTTCGTAACGCGCATATCTAGATCCAATCGATTTCAAAACCAAAATATATGCGCATTAACTTACTGCAACTACAACGCTGACCCTGTGAATAAAGGGTCAGCAAATGCGAGGGAGGAACTCGTGTGACCATTTACATGTTACTCTAAAAGAGGAATTCAGCCAGTGAACATGGAGGGGACATATGAGCTTCTACCAAGCTTGCATTGACGAGTCCTGCTTTTGAACCACCAATTCGGAGTGCGAGTTCATGTGTCGATAGATCATGTAACTTGAGCAGGGTTCATCGTAAATTTCGAGATAAAGATAAATGTTACGCGTACTCACATTCACTAAAGGTATCAAAGCTAGGAGAGAGACTGAAGTGCCGTCAGTTGGGCGTTTATATCGACACCATCGACCAGGGTAATTTACATATGAATTTGAGGGCATGTGCTTTGGGCATAGTCAAGTTGATTGTCCACTACATTTAGGTCTATGAGGCCATGAAAGCATATCCAGCGTTGAATCACGAACTGAAATGGGAACCATAACGAGCAGAATATTGAGCCCTGACATGGCGGTCGTGAGCTGGACTTGCGGACATTACTTTGAACGTACATGATCCTAGGATGATATGCTTCCACCCTTCGAAGAAGGCTGTCGATGTCATTCTTCTATGTGCCACGCTGGCCATAGACGCTACCGAATATTGCGAAGGAGTGGTCCAGAAGGAGGGTAAAGAGTTGGCGGGGAGGCCGCTCTCTGCAGACTGAGCCATAGTTGAACAGGCCACCAGTGACCGTGGCGTATAAAGGAAGACAAGACGACTGCCTGAACCACTTGTCATGCGCTACACTGCGAGCTTCATCCCGATATGGAATAACACTTGCCCAACTCATCTTTATAGAGTCGTTATTTTTGGCCCAACCTTGGTGGAGGTTTGGGTTTTGCCCAGCACAGAGATGATTCAAAAGAGCATATATTAGAGGCGATACAGTGAAAAGACACGTAGTTATTGCGAAAAATAGAGTTCGCAAGGTTGAGAATTGAGAGAAAAACGACAAGTATGGTGGTATCTCCAAGACTCTGAGCGCGTTACATAATGAACTCGGACGTGAGCGGAAAGACGTCACATGTGACCTAGAATTTTGTGACTACTCCGTCTCCCTCCACCTCAAAACAATGTTCAGATCTGCTGTACGTGCTGCCCGTCCGGCAGTCCTCGCCGCGCGCTTCAACCTCAAGCCCAGCGGCTCCTCCGCCCTCCGTGCATTCCACAATTCCATCCGTGTCTCTGAGTCGCACGGGCCCGCCCCGCCCCAGCTCTACGGTACTGGAGGAAAGGCTGGTGAAGTTCCCAGTGACATCGAGCAGGCTACAGGTCTTGAACGTCTCCAACTTCTGGGAGAACTTGAGGGTATTAAAGTTTTTGACGATGCGCCTCTCGACGCCAGCCGAATTGGAACAAAAGCCAATCCCATTCTCGTACCTTCTTACGTGCGTATCGCACTTTTTCTGCTACCTTTATCTTGCCAACCGCTCTTCCAATCATAGGATATCGAACGTATCATTGGATGCACTGGTTCTCCCGCTGATTCTCATGACGTACTGTGGTTCAATTTGACCGCAGAGAGGCAAGCGCGTTGCACCGAGTGCGGCTCTGGTACATTCAACTTTTTATTTGCTACTTTGACTTAGTCGCTGACACTCTTTGCTAGTTTATGCGCTTGACGTTCAGACTGGACCTATTGATGTTTCAGTAGGAACCGCTGAGGAGCCCACTCATGCCCATGGCCATCACTAGATTATTTCCGTCTTACCTGTCGAAATCAAATATTCCAAAATAATTATTAGACGAACATCTAAAGCGGTGAAGTACGCGTGTGTTTGAGTTCTGACAACTTAGGATATTACTCGCGTCTGAGTAACAACCGAAACGTTTATACTCTTTTTCTAATAATGACAGGTGGTAATAGACTTCTCAGCATCCACTCCAACTTGGATAACTTGGATAGTCTCATGACAACCACCGTTTACGCGGCTCCACGTTCCACGACTGGATCAATGGAGACCTGGAATTGCAGCAAGTAACATCCCATAGATCCCCAACAAGCGAAGGTGACGTCTGTTGGGGTCGGCAAGGTACTCGCTTCACCGTTTGATCTTTATTGACCAGAATAGCATCATACTCCATCGTTTGTCGCTGATCTTTAGCCTATGGTCATCTTTTGCAAGGGGCGCCGAGTGGACCTGCGACATGTGTAACGTGCGAATAATGAGAAAATATAGTTCCTCCATCCCGCATGACTAAAAATCGAACTTTCCGCCCGTGAGACTCTCTCTAAACCACCTGACGTCCTCAGTCGGCATACATTGTTGGATTCTTTACAAGAATGGAGACTGTAGATAAGCTTGATCTCTTTCGAGAGTGTGTCACACCTGACAACCGTTGTTCGACCATATATGCATTACGGACACAGTGAACGACTTTCTTTTCACTTTCGCAACAGTACCACATCAATGGTTTGTCGTTATATGTGAACGGGACATTGTGCTCGTGTAGGGAACCAATTCAGATGAAAAGCACAAAACTGGTCAAAAGGTTTCGTCATGAAGCTTGTCGCTCAGCTGCCAGGTTGAGATGGATCGGCCTTCAGGTAACTTCCAAATTTTCAGAAATCATCTGAGTGACAGGTGTAATTTCCAGAACGAAAGAAAAACTTTTCTACTGTGCCATTCCCACTCTTTCCGGGCTATCTCCGACACATTCGAGTCGAGAATAAGAACAAGACGAGGCTGCGGTATTGCAGTCCCCAATTTGCTTTCAAGTCGAACATTCTACTAGAACGAGCTAGCGTTCTCGCGCTCGGGTGGCAGACATGAGACAACGACTTGTAACGAGGTCGCTTTATCTTCAAAATTCTAGTCATTGGAACCATTTGAATGGCGTAGAGACCGGGACTTCTCTTCTCTATATCTTCCTGGTGATGTTGACTGAGAGTCTTATTGTTGTCGTTGGCAATTGGCGTGGGCGCAATCGGCTTTTCATCAGTAGTAGGAACTTATGTGTAGCTTCATTATTGGAGAACTGAAGTCAACTATGGCCTAATCTTTTTTGTACTTTATGTCAGGTAACTCCACTAGGAGTTACACTGCCTATGATGTGGTATCTGCTAAAGTCGCGACGGCATCCCACCGGATTTCCTCTTTCTCCGTAGCTGACGACAGATGATAGCCGATTATACGTCCTAATGCGGGTCGCTTCTTTGTCTTCAGTGACAGACTCGGTACTAGCTGCGCGGTCATCAGCAAAATCAGGCTTTTGGCTGTAGATAGTTGTAGTAAATAAATAATTACATGGCACCTGTAGCATTCTCATGGCAGATTCATAGTACATCCGATTGAATTTTTTTCACACAAGCCTCTTGATCAACAAGAGGCTTGAAAGACTGCCCCTCACCGGTTTGAGAAGGAATGTAATTAGCATTGTTTCAATAATTTGCCGAATTGGAGTATATATTTTGTATTGTCTTTCGTTAGAATGCTATAAAATAAACTCTCCCGAGCTCCGGAACATGTATGAATAGATATCTATATGAAGTACATATAAAACAATTACTACTGGTATAATGATGGGTACTGAACTATTACGAAGGGGAATAAAAGGTCCGGTATATTAATTAAAAATAAACAGAGGACTCTTTATTCGACTAATGCTGCACCAACGAGGACACCAAGAAGCGCAAGGCACAGACCAAGGAAATGCGATGAGACCATGCTGGTGGAGCCTACTAGAAATGGTGAAGCTGCCGCATTGGATGTTGCCGTCGTATTTCCAGCAGTTGACGGCGACGATGTCATGCCAGATGTTGTGTCTGATGGGCTTATAGAGGCCAAGCTCGATGATGTCAAACCCAACGATGACTTCGCCGATGAAGATGGTATAGACGTCGTTTGAGGGAACGACAAGGATGTGGACGCATTGCCAATGAAGCAGAACTGTTGTGCCAAAGATTCTGCGGTACCAACCTCTTGCTTGCAAGATGATTCAGTGCAATTGACAAGGGACCTTACAAAGCTTGAACTAGCCAAGAAACATCAGAACAGGAATAATTCAGAAAGGTCAAGGACACTTACGTTTTACAATAACAATTTACCTCTATAATAGATGTACAGTTGGTATCAGCAACGGCAAGCTGGAGACAGGTCGTGACTTGTTGTAGAACGAGTTCAAAAACGGGAGAAACATACAGGAAAAATGTTCAGACTCACCACAATCGGAGAAACCGCTCAGGGATGGAAATTGGGCACTACTGGTGGGCGTTACAGACAGGCTTCCATTGGTAGTGGTGGTACTACCCGCTGCAGAACTTGTAGAAATGACAGTGTCCGGAGGTGGAGTGAGAGATGCCCCGGCGGCAACACTGGTGGCGTAGAAGGCGAATACGGAGGCGACGAGGAGCAAAGACATGTGAGCTGTCAGCGCGAAAACTGGGTAGACCGCAGTATGCTATTGGTAACAAATGTAAACAGCGCGTTCCGAATATATTGGTGACTATCGCATACACCCATCTTGAAAGGTTTTCAAGTCTTCCGCTTGGACGACTGATGACAAAGTTCATCTTGAATCGGACATGTACATGACCGGCCGCTTCAAATTAGGCCATGAGGTCGTAGAGAAGGTTGAAAGTTTACCAGACGGTATAATGAACATAAGACTTGTTCGAAGAATAAACACGTCGACAATCCCAGGCAGCTTCTGCTGTGCAGAACAGCTAGCCTGTCCATCTATTCTTGATGATACTATATATATATTTATGTACATATGATTTGCTACTAGGTAATGAGTGGGGCTCCTGTAAATACACCGATAGACTATGGCTTTGCGAAAACAATGAGTGTGAAAGGTAGGAAAGCGTGGAGATAAAATATTGGTACAGAGCATGGACGCGATGAAAGACAACAAACTTGTCTTATGGCTCACGAGATAAAACATACATTAGACTGTACTCAGGCTGCCCTTTGCTCCTTAACTCTTTCGGTGACTCCGTGACACTGCAACTTGTCGTTGTCGCTCATCCTCCCAACGCGCAAGTTCATGCTTCAATGCATTGACTCGCATTTCGTTCACCGGATGAGTCTGACCCCACAATCCCCGTACGAGACGCTCATCCAAGGTCGACTCCGTACGCGTGTTCTTCGCGCATTCTACTGAATTAGTCCCTGATGACCGATTTTCCCAGAATTTTACAGCGTCGCGTGCATCGAACCCAGCATGGGCGAGCAGTCTGATATATAGTTTGATGCTATTAATAAGATGTTCGGCAGCCGACTCACCTCGCAGAGACAACATCTGCCTCGATCTCCTGATTTACACTCGTGCAGAGCTCACCCACTTTGACGAGTTCTCCAGATCCCACTTTACCAAGCTGGGCGACTGCGTCGTTCACGAATGGGCCAAAAAGCATAGTGAAGGGAAATAAGAAGACACGAACAACATCCGTAATTATGGAGACTACTCCAGGAAGGATGATTGTCGTAGACGACAGAGACTCCAGATGGTGAGAAAGTACTAAATGTGACAATTCGTGTGCTAACAGAATAGCGAGCTCGGTAGTCTGTTCTGGCGTTGGAGTAGGACGGCGTGGCGGAGGAGAGGAAAACAGGGCGCTGAAAAGGGAGGTAAACCATGATTTTGGTGCTTCTACAAAATGGCTTTCATTCATGGGCGTCCGCGCAAGGACCTCATCAAGGAAGCCTGAGTAAACAACGATACCACCGCCTCCATTGGGCCCGAAGCCATAAGAAAAGGCATTTGATGATTCAGGCTTGTCCACTATTAGCAGTGAATATGGAGGTCCCGCTATTTGGTGAGGCATCCTCGCAACGGGTGCTTTGAACCAATTTCCTTCACAAATGTTGTCGCACAAGCGCCGAAGATATTCGGACGCGCGTGGGCGGGAACGTAAGGGATATGAAGCGCGGGGTGGCATGGGTGGGTGGTCCTTGTCTTCGTCGAACCAACATTTGTGAGAAGTTGGTTCGTTAGTCAAGACGGGAATAGTCGCTTCGAGCCTTCGCAATGTTGAGTTCACCCAAACATATCTCCAGTCGGTATTAGGAATGATCTTTGGAGGACCGTCACTGGCCAGAATTTCGCCAACGGCATTGTACCAACCAGACCCGGCAAGTTGTTCGGCGATCTCTTCTTCTTCCTCGGGAGAGAGTACAATCATTCTCCAGCTGGGAAGACAGTCAACATGTGAAACTGATGTACAAGCAATCTACGAATTGGTACCAACCGTCCTGTTAAAGGAGTCTGTTCAGAACTTGCTATGATCGTTCCCCATAACAGTGTTACTGGTACCAGGAGAAGGCTATAAAGTATGTTTCTCCGGAATCGTATAGATTTCATGGCTCGTGCAATAGTCTCTTCTGATTTGGGGACTCCATGAAGATGCGCATATTTCAACTTCTTTTTCGATTTGTGATTCGTGATCATTATAGCAGGCATGAATGTGAGGAATATTCGAGCTGCGGTTCGCACGAACTCTAGAGATGTCGAGGACTGACTAGACAGTTAGATAATGATCAATGACGTCTTGCAGTAAATGTCAAATTACCTTGAGGATTGTCGCCAATAGTGCAATCACAGGTGGTGCACAACATGAGGGGGTTGAATGAAAGGCAGCTACTATTGTTCTATGTCCCACAATTGGATACGCACTTGACGCAGGAATGCGAGTTAGTTTGAATGGCGCTCTAGCAGGATGCACATGAAGCCGAATTGAACGGGAGAAGGCCGCTGGACTAGTGCGTATGATATACCGCAACATTGTGCATTATCACGGTCGCCTACTAGTATCTATGTCGATCAGGAGTTGACTCGAACCGCGCTGACAAAATGAAAAGTACGAATGTTTTTGTGGAAGGGCAGATCATCGACAATGACAACCGCAGCCGAAGCACGTGAAGCCGCAGAATTCACACAGAAGAACATCACTTCACGGATATATACGACAATACTGTACAATGAGGGTTGCTGTATCTGGCTAGATGAGTTCGTAACTAAAATTCCGGAAGAATCAAACTCTCTGAGGTCGTTAGGAAATGAACGACGCCTCGTTGAAGACAACACCAGAAACCTCCAGGCCAGAGGAAAGCCCGGGCGTAATTGGCTCTGGGCCGCTGATCGAAAGAGTCGCAGGGTTGTACCACTGAAGAAAATATTAACAATGATCGAAACATTACGGCAAGAGGCTGACCTGATAAATATAAGGCTTAGTTCCAGCAACATAGTTCACGGCCATCTTCAGGACATAAGGGATCTCCGCAAGTACATCGACTTTTTCAATGAGCCCATTGGGTTTCTCCAGGGTGCCGACATCAATTTCCAGCTTGGCTTTAACGGTACCCGGAGCACCAGAAAGGATTGACGGTCCCTGCCACTGCCACAAGATCTGCTGGGGGGCTTTATACGTCGTGTCGGGATCATAGACGGCATTCCGATGCGTGGTTCTGGAAATGACACCCTCGTTCGTGAGATCCTCGTTCGGCCATTTCGTCTCGGCCGTAATCGCGGCAAGTTTTCCGCCGACGACTAACGATCCAATGTTGACCCAGACACCTCCAGATCCTGCACCCTTGCGGCCATGCGTATCGCAAGTCTTGAATTCCATCTGAATTGCTGACACACCTCCATGTTCTTGACTTTGAAAGTTCCCAAAGTTCCAAGCTGCGGCAAGGAGATTCGGGCGCATGCCCTGGATCGCTTGAACCATCATGCTTGGCCCTTGATACGTCACAGCCTTGCCAGCACTAATGACAGTACCTGTCGCCTTGGTATAAGGCCAAAATCGATGGATAGCATAACCTTCCGCATTTTTGAGGTCAGACCCGAAGTATGTAAAACCACCTTTGGGACCTTTGCCCACCTTCCAGCCAGGGACAGCGGCTGGACGCGCGATATCGAAAGACAACTGAAGATCTGCAGCGAGATTGGCAGTGACGGTGTATAATTCAGGATGATCAGATCCCGCATTCTGCTTGTAAGTGATCGAGAACTCGTCCGCTTTGCAGGACCGTTTGTCGAGACCAGAAGGGGGTGCGACAAAATTCTTCACGTTAACGGATTTCCATACAATCTCTTTCGTCTTTGGATCGTAAAGCTTGAAAACAAATTGAATAGTCGGATACCACAGGCTAGAAATTGATTTGCATCGGTCTCCTTTTCTTTAAGGACTTTGCTCACCCAACAGAGGAGTGGATCACTTGGAGGATAAGACACGTCCCATCGTCAGCAGACACGTAGAATATCTGTGTCTCGGTCACGAAACCGCTAGTAGTACAGGTCCATTCTATATCCTTTGGTTCAAGCTCCCCGAAGAGCTCGTTCTCCTTGAACGCCTCCGAAACTGGATGCAAGTTCGGGGCTGTTGGATCGACTGGAGGGGCCGTACTGAGGCGATGTCAGGACCGAAAGACTGACATGACCTGCAACTCACGAAAAGAGCGAAGAGAACATGGTGGTTCAAAAGAATTGCATATAGCTAAATGAGACAACGAGAGGATGTTTATCTCCGGATAGTGATCGTCATCGGATCGTCCCTCAAGAAATCATTGCTCTATCACAGTACTTAGGTAGATAGGTACAAGGTCTCAATAAGTGTGAATGAAAGTACAGTATAGTACATCATGGATCTGGTATATCGTCCTCTTCCAACTCGCTCCGCGGACGTTTACGGCTATAACTCGTATCCTTCAACGTGTTTCGAAGCAGGCTGGCTATGTCGATATCAGTCCATAGATCCCCAATCAAGGCTGAAGTATCATTTGTTGCCTGCCAGAAGGAATCTTCATTTTCCTCCGTTTGGGAAGCAGTCGGTGGCGGATCATTTTCCTGAAAACAAGTCAGTTTCTCAATGTCACCAGTTAACCGACTTACCACCGTTGGCGGGTCACTACTGGGGTCTAATGACACCCACGAGACGTCATCGGTATCTTCTGGCTGTAGGATAATTGGGACTTCATCGACGGTAGGGGAGAGATCAGTAAGCTCTGCTGGGGGAGGAGGCGCATCTGGAAATAGTCTTTCGAACCTTAGGGTTCCATTTTCCAGGCAACTTAAAATAATCTTGTTCTGAAAAACTTTTAGGGACGAAGGATTCGCGACTGGAATATCCGATGGCCATCCGACCAGACGAACACCATAGACATCCAATCGCTCGTGATTGGTCCATTTCATCTCAGCGTTGCGTACACCACTCACGGTTCTGTCAGCCCGTATGAGCCAGCGGATAAACCGACATCTTACACGTAGCTCACCTCAATGCCCTGCGTACACCATCATACAACTCAGTCTTCAATGATCTTGCAGGTGGTAGCTTTGGTGGGGTTGGAACAGCATTGGATGACGATAACAGTTGATCTTCGTGCGGGTTAGATAGGTGAGATTCTAGATCACGGAAGCAATGTGCTTTGAAAGCTTTTGCTCCAGCGTCTCCTCCATTCCGCATCCCACGCCAAAACTCCCGGCCAACAACAGTGCCTCCAAGGAAGCCTCCATCAGAGTGGTTGATTGGATCCACGGCGAGGATAAATGATTGAATCCCTGCAACCTGAAACAAGGATTCTAGCATTCGTGACACATCACAAAGCACAGTTCGCACTGGCATAACAGAATGAGGACTGCTATTCCCTCACATTGACAGTGAAAGTCGGACCTTTCACAGCTCTGTCCTGCACTGTGGCGTCTTGGAATGTTGATTGGAAAAGATATCTGGCATGCCATTCTGCAACTAATCGTCGTGTCTATAGGTAGTATTTGAGAGAGCGCAAAGATAATGAGAACAAGGCCAAAAGACCTCTTCGAAAGGACGAAGTTCTCTATCCGCAAAAGCTTTGATGTCTGTCAGATTCCTTTCCATGAAAGTGTCTAGTCTCTCGAGAAAAAGGAGATCAAGAGGACCGGCTGTGCTTGAGATGCATTCGAAGTTCATCATAAGTCGTCAATTATCACTATCACAAAAGCTTGAAAGAGTGGGCTCTTAAGTCTGAGCCTTTCGTCGTCGTCGTTGGCGGTGTCGATGAATGAATCTCACGTGACCATCAAAAATTATCACTTGTCGATCTTGTTCTTGACGAAGAGATGGGTCGAACGCGAACAAAGAAAAAGGCAACGTCAAAGGCCTCGGATCCCCCAATTCTCCATACTTCTACTTTCAATGGCCCGACTGTGTCTGCACTTCTTGAAAAGGCTCAATCTCTCATAGTCCAATGTGATTATGATTTGGCTCTGCGATTTATTCGACGAATACTTGAACAGGAACCCTCCAATGCGATGGCAAAGGAGATGCTAGGTGTATCACTGCTAGAGACAGGAGAGATAGACCAAGCTCGAGAGGTTAGTCAGCTGTCACCGTGATAGAACCTGACTTGACTTGACTTGCCTTGCCTCTATCTTTCAGGCATTCCTGTCACTACTACCGCCCAATCCAGATGCCCCGACTCCTCCACCACCTTCAGCTCATCTGTACCTCGCGCAACTCAATGATGGTGACCCACGATTGGCTTTGCAGCACTTCCGAGCTGCGGTAGATATTCTCTCAGTGCAACTCAAGGGCAAGGAGCGTGCGACAGACGAGTCAAGTAAGAATGACGAGGCCGAACTCAGAAGTACTATTGTGCGTGCTTTCGTGGGCCAAGTAGAGATTTGGATGGATCCTTCGTACGACCTTTGGTAAAGCTTTCTTTCTGACCTTCTTGGTATTATGCGCTCTAACTTTTCATGACTTAAGTTTCGAACCTGATGCAGATAAATTTTGTGAAAGTCTCATTTCGCAGGCGCTACAGGTGGATCCAAATAATCCTGAGGCTCTGCAGACGCTTGCGTCAGTGCGAATGTCGCAACAACGACCAGACGATGCGAAAGAGTGCCTTGAAAAGGCTTGGACAACATGGAAGGATTTGGATCTAGGTCAAAGCGTTATGTGTATTTTACATGTCTCCATTTAACCTTATTTATTAGATGACCCAAGACTTCCTCCGATACCTACTCGACTAGCTCTTGTGAGGCTCTTCCTTGAGCTATCGCTATATACTCCCGCACTTCTCGTGCTGCAAGGAGTAATGTCATCCGATGATCAAGAGGTTGAAGCTTGGTATCTAGAAGGGTGGTGTTTTTTCTTGATGTCCGAACAGGCACGGGAAGCGGGAGGGACCATTGATGATTTGACATGGCAGGAATTGGCAAAGGATGCCAGAGACTGTCTTGACACATGCCAAGCTGTGTGTGCACCTTCTGCGTCTCTCTTCCCGCCGCCTCATCGTTTTTGCAGCTCCACACAAATCAGCAACACCCAGATATCCCTCTGCTTGAGCATGTAAAAGAATTGATCAGCAAATTAGATGCACTTGGTGTGACACCATCGCCAATGGATGCTCCAGACGACGAAGGTGATGATGGTTGGGAGGATGTGGATGACAGTGGTACTAGTGATACCGATGTTGAGATGCAGTGATTTTTTTCTACACAGCTTTCTTTTCCCTTCTTATGTATCTCCATTCTGGATCTATCAAAAGTAGTATATTCATGAGGCCCCGTCGAGGCCCACTTCTGCTCTACCGTAGTATGTGCTTTTGCGAACAGTTTTGTTGAACTTGTGGGTATTGATAGCCGACAGCTGTTCTTGCGAACCTCCATGAAACGGAAGTGTGAGATGAACTAAACTCACCTTTCTCTCACTCTTCACGTTGAATACCTTGTCTGGATCTTATACCTAACTTGACGAGCACACGATGGCCAGATTGCGCCGCGATACCCATGACTCCACGACAATGATTCTACCACAAGCCAAGCCACTCCGTATCGTGGCCTCGGGAACTCTCTTCCTCACTTATACCCTCTCAATACCAGCTCATCCTGCCCCTCCATCTGTCGTGCGCGCGCACTCCGTCGAGAAGAGACGAGGGGGCTCAGCAAACATAGTGAGGATATGTTGTACCATCTTCCCGAGATACATGCAGACTGACTTCCACTGAGCTTCTTTCTTTGTTGGCCCAATTTCAATCTGTAGAGGCCGTTCTTGTCGCTCCTCTCAGCGGCAATGAAGATGGCCAGATGATCCTTCGAGATCTGAATAATGAAGGAGTCATCACCCGTTACTGCAAGATATGGAAAGATATTAGTGTTCCGAGTGCCTGGGTGCTGCAATCGAGTATGTTTTTTTCTCTCTATAATCACTGTTAGCTTCTCAATGCGTTGTGTAGCTGATGATCACACGCGGATCGTTGTCAACCATAATCCTCTCCCAGACATTACGCATGAGGAATTTGTGTCACTACTGGGGCCATTGCTCGCTCCAGAGAATTATCCACAGATCCCTTCACCTGGTACCTCAACTTCCGCTGGCAGCATACCACCTCCGTTATCATATACATCGCCGACGCCACGACCCTCACAATCTGGCCCTCGCCCTCCATTTCTATTCAACCCTAATAGCCCTGCTCCATTCGACTGGCTTCACTTTGAAGGGCGGTCGGTTAAAACTACATTAAGTAATATCACAGGAATAGATGGGCTTGCAAGGGAAAGGAAATGGCGAAGTCACTGTGTGTTCAGTGTTGATGTTGGCCGCAAAGGCAGGCAAGGGGTCGAAGCGGTGTGAATTCTTCCCTTTTTGTGTATACAATAGGGAGACTAACCTTGTGGCTAGTTGATCCCACACGCAGACATTATCTTTTTAAACAAACACTACGCCGAGGCAAATTCCCCCGATTATGCAGCTACTCCACGTGCCTTCTTGCTTTCACTTACGAACATTGCACCCCCACATGCGCTACTCATTGCATATTGGGGCAAGGATGGCGCTGCTGTGTTGTCACTGCCAACAAAGGAATATTTCCAGAGTTCCGGTTGGGTCGAGGAGCCATCTGCATCCTCCGGGTCAGACATGGGGGACAGACATGGGGGGCTTAAAAGCTCTACTACTGAGCTTTCAGTTCGTAGCGGTAGCGACTTTTGGGCTGGTGCACAAGGTCACACACCATCCTCTAGTGCTTTCTATTCTGGGACTATGTCAGACTGGGGAAATGAGAGTTGCTCTACATCATCTACCCAGAACCGCGGTCAAGCGCATCCGCGCCGGCATCAAATGACAGATGACGATGATGATGATTCCCAGGATACAGAAACACCTGGTGATGATAACGATCATGATGACATCGTAGACGAAGTTGGAGCCCAGGACGCTTTTGTTGCGGGAATGATATATGCCTTGAGTAGACGTATCACCCCCGGGTTACCCTACATCCCTTCCTGGACTGGGGAAGATTCAAACACAGTTGCCTCCGACTCTGACAAGGGAAGATGGCGGCTGGACGAATGCTTACGGTGAGAATATCTTTAAATAATGAACACGACTGTAATGCTAGTGTCAGATTTGCGACCGAAATCGCCGGACGCAAAGCGCGTCGCAAGAGCTGGTGTGGACTTGCGGACGAAATGACAAGAGCGGGCTGGTTCGACACTAATTAACAATGACTTTATGTTTTTTCGGCGCAAGTACGTAGGATAATCCACGACTACTCGAAAGTAATCAGTCTCACGACGAGACTACATTCCTGTGATTGAAGAACGGTGAATGTGAGATGACAATGACTGAGATCGGCGCACACTTGAATTCTTCCGTTAAATGTTCAGCTCCCCAGAAATCCCGTGCCAAAAGGCACATCTCGAAAATAGCGCATCTGTTAGGTTCTCCAGGGCAATAGCACCAGGATGAAGGAGAATCCGAGGGTTACTCTTCGAGTCAGCCACAGCCTATCAAGAAATGTAAAAATTTCTGCAACCGCCGTTTTCCAGTACATCACTTACGGTCCATGATACTGAACTATCACACGCGCTTGGTCTCTCTGTCACAACGAAGCTGGTCCAATATTCGCGCATGGCTACAAAAAGAGCGTTGATAGTTGGATCAGTGGTCGCAGAGGTCGTAAAAAACGCCGTCAACTCTGCACCATGATTCGAGCCCAAAATCGGGTTGTCATAACTTGTGTGACGCATATCATCCGCGCATTATGGGAACATTTCGGAATGAGACTCACTGGAACTGGAACCCTTTTGACCCGTAATCAAATGCAGCGCCGGTTATGAGCTCCGCAGTGCAGATGTACCGCATTTCGCCGTACATTTGCTGACCTTGGAGACTGAGGTTCGCAAAGTCACTGAGGGGATAGTGCGTTGCGACAGCTTGGTCGAACGATGCTCGTGTCAGGCTTGCAAATTGTCCTTGGAGGAAATTGTACACAGTGGTTTCCGTCGCGTTGGGCATCGAAGTATTCGCGGCAGCGTCCGGCAGAGACGCGGACCATTCGGCGCCCTCATTGGTGTTGGAACTAAAGGTTAAATTGTAAAAAGACACTTTGTCGCATAAGTATGGGTGTGTACTTGCCCGAAAAGGACTGGGACCTTTGCAAAATGACCGTTGTTAAATGCCTCGACAGGCCGTTCCTGAAGGAACGTACCATCAAGTATAGGTGCAAAAGTGAAAAGTGTTGCAGTGCGAGCTGCGATGACCTTGCTGCCGGCCAACGCGAGCGTATTTCCGTCAGCAGCCCTCAAGCACTGCATAACATCGCTCGCGTTCTCGCACCCACTTGACCAGGTTCAATCAGAGTGATGCAGAACTTGCGACAAAGTAAAAACCGACGCAAAAGTCACAAACTGCTGGAATATGCCCTCGACATAGGAGTCATTGAATGCCGGCGTGAAACTCAATGATGGACTGTCTCCCATGGCTGCGCGGAAAAGCCCTTTAGGATCACCCCCTTCGCCGAGAAGCTATGGTAAAAAAGATCAGCGTTATATGCAGACGTTCCATGGAAAAAGGAAAATCATGAGTTGCCTGGAACATGGTTGAACCAGCGCCTGCAGATTGTCCCCAAATTGTGACACGTCTGGAAATTCATGGGTATGAGCTTTCCGTCTGTGACTGAAACCTGTTCTGGCTGACCCAGCGTCACCACCAAACTTGTTTATGTATCGCTGAATCCAACGGAGGGCAGCGCGCTGGGAGAAGTTCGAGCTTCTACTCTGGACATTTGCGAATGGCACTTACTTGGTCCAGCAGCCCAGCATTCAGATCACCATTTTGTTGTACTTGAGAGCCACCTAGTTCCAAGTTTGCATAAGATAACCCCACCTAGGTGATAGCACGTATACTTACCGAGAAATCCGAATTGGCCTAGTCGATATTCGAAGGAGACGAATACCAAAGGGGATGCGGGGGGCTGCAACATGTGATCCGGATCGATGTCGTGCGTACTCCCGCCTTGGAAACCGCCGCCTGTTCAAAGGAAGCATTACGAAGCCACTTTCAGTTGTATCAATAGACCAATGGGTACAATACCATGGAACCAAATCATGACAGGAAGCGACTCATTAGACGGTGCTGTGGTAGGTATGTAAACCTTCAACAAGAAGATTCAGCATCGTGAGTGACTCGTTATGACTGTAGAGACTGCCTGACGTTTCCAAATAGGCAGTCCTCAGAAGACCCGGGGGTAATGGACGTTTGTACTGTTTGCACACATGCCGACCTGAACTGGACACTATTAGGTCAGTGCGAGAACAACCGAATCCATGGTGCGCGACCTCCTCACCTGCGATGCATCTACCGTACCAAGACTGCTACTGGGAGGAGAAACCGGTGCTCGCCAACGGAGGTCTCCAATTGGCGCATCCGCGTATTGTATACCCTTGAAGGAGATGACTCCAGCAGAATCATCCCTAGCACCAACGAACGTTCCGTCTATCGGCTTTTGTGAGATCATGATACAAGTAGATTGAATGGAGAAGTGTCACAGTCCAATTCTACCGTGGTTCTGGTAGCGCCATGTACAACGGTGAATAGAGATGCGACCAATGTTAGTGGAAACATGACGGGTCGAATACTTGAAGAGAAGTATACGCGTATAATTATATGTATCCAGAACCAGGTCAGCTATGGGAGACATATAACCCCTTATATCTAGAGCATCTTCAGTTGCTCAGTCAGGAAAACCGAATAAGGCTTATATTTCGGGCTGGTGATGAACCTGTCAGTGGTGGGAAGGGGATACAACATGGCAATGATATTGTGTTTGGAGGGGCACCACATCAGCATGATGTGCTGTCGAGAGGCATTGGAATCTCCTCATACGACCGAAGTCATCCAGAACAACTCGAGATTCAAGAAAAGCGCTCGGGAATAGTGGCGAATATACCAAATTATGACAGTCATGTACCAAGTAGGGGTCTCGTCTCAGTGTTGCGACAGTACAAAAAGGTCTCGATTTTCTATCAGAAGTCCAGACCTCGGGCGTGAGCGTTGAGCAATCACACGAAGATCTGCATTTTGAATGTTGCATTGTGAGATAAATCATCTATGTACTCTACTCTTCTGACTGTCCAGCGACAATCACATCATCTAAATTACATGAGTGAGGTGCCTCCAAGGAAGAAGTGAATCCAAACACACCGATTTTCAAAACAGCACGAACAAGCTATAATGGCATAAAGGGTATGAGACGATTAAGGCCGACAGTGACAGGAAAGAATGTGGACGCACCTGAGTAGCCAGAAGATACTGCTGCCTCTTTGAAATCAAAGGGTCATAGACAAATTGTTTTTTCATATCTGATATCCCGTCATCCATCAGAATACAGCTGTTAGAACACAATGAAGATAGCCGCACCATTTTCACCCCGCCCGTTGCAGTCGATTCCAAGTTTGGAGTCCTTCTCATTGATCTGTCTGCTCTTGACCTCTGCAAGTGTTTCTATTGGCGACAGACCGCTGTTCTCTGCAAGTGCAAGGGGCACAGCATCAAGTGCCGATGCAAAGGCACGCATAGCGTATTGCTCGATGGACGGGATCTGAATCGAGCGTTGTCGGGATACACGATTTTCCACCGGGGAAGTCTGAACGTACCTCATCTGCTGCACGGGAGACTGCTATTGAACAGCTGATATCGGCGGCACCTCCACCATAGACGACGCGGTTATCGACCACAAGATTACGAACAGCGCAAATCGCGTCATGAAGTGCGCGCTTGGCTTCATCGACAATCTGATCTCCAATTAAGTAAACGAACAAGGACGGTGTTTGCAGTTTAAAGCACGTTGCCTACCATTTTATTGCTACCCCGCACAAAGACTGTCACAGCACGCGTGTTGGCGCACTCCTCGATCACCAACATCTTGTCACGTGTTGTTCCAAACGATATTTCGCGCACGATGCCAGCCTTTCCAAGCTTCTCTGCTGTGAGGTCCTCGAAACGGGGAACGATACGACCTTGTGTCGCTATCGCAATGAGCTGTATCAATTTAGTGGTGTCTGTTCAAAGGTAAGAACTGCAACCTACCTCGATCTCAGGTCCACCAACCCATCGCACTGCGGGTAGGTCATTTTGCATCAATAGATGATTAGCCTCGTCATCAAAACCCCATTGGCAGATGACCAAGTTTGCCCCTGTATCTTTTACCCTTTTGATCATATCTGCAAATTTTTCCTTTTCATAGTCCCGAAGTTTTTTATACTCATCGACAGTGGTGATGTCTAGCTTGTGCTTCGTCTTGGGTCGTGGAGGTTCAAATGGACATGTGAGTATAGCGAGGCGCGCATCACCGACAGAATGGGGCATCTGTGGATGAGAAAAGTCTTTGTCTATAAGAACACCTTTGATCAACGTCGTGTCCGCAAGTGAGCCTCCAACTTTGCCATCGACTTTGATGAGGTCGAAGGGAACGTCGCGTCGTTCAAGATCCGCTACCGTAAGAACAGCATCTACAGCAATCTGTGCGAATTGTTGGTGCTCCTTGGAAACGCTAAAAACAGATGCAGTAAGCAATAGTCATGCAACTGAGTTAAATATCACACATCTTGCTTCCAAGACTTGTCATCGCCGTCTTCAAAAGATTAGCTGTGTTTCCTCGAGAAAACTCGACACGATCTGAGATACGATCAAGCTCCTCCACCGCAGTTGCGCATGCGCGGTCAAACCCATCTGCGATGCGGATAGGATGGATCCCCCGATCGAGCAAAGCTTCACTTTGCTCCAGTAATGCACCAGCGAGAACTATAAAGAAACTTTGGGAATAGTTTGAGGGGTGGATGGGGCTGCTACGCACCAACAACACCAGTTGTTCCATCGCCGATTTCGTCATCCTGACTTTTTGATAGTTGTACGAGGAGTTTAGCAATCTGGTGTTCAACTTCCATCTGTCCAAGAATCGTCGCACCATCGTTAGTCACTGTGATCTCGCCATCAGGTGATATCAGAATTTTGTCAAGGCCTGATATTGGTTTTGTTCAACGAAACCGTTAATGATGAATGGAAGTGGACGATAGCAACCTCGTGGGCCTAGAGACGTCCTGATAATATTGGCAACGGTGCGTGCAGCGAGGATATGAGACTAAAGCTGGTGATTGATGGGGCTCGATTTCAACTAAGATGACAGCCTACTTTTATAGCCTCAACGCCATGGCTCCTAGTTTTCTTTGCTTGTTCCCTGACGATGATGAAAGGTCGCCCGTACTTCAAATTTGTAAGAAAAATATACTTCAAGTAATGAGCCGCGCTTACCTCGTCTGTAGCGTACACAGCCTGGTTGGAATCCATTTTGCGGACAGGGCTCTACGCGTCGCGGTTGATGGAGATGGGTGTGTGACACTGTGACGCGTTACATCGGAGATTCAGACCATCAGCTCAGTTGGACAGCATTTCCATCGTTGACAACATAAACCACATCTTCTTCACCTGTCTCGTGAAATCGCACAATGGAACATGAAATCGATGGCTGGATCGAACAATTAAGCCAGTGTAAACAGCTCACAGAGAACGATGTTAAGAGGCTTTGCGACAAGGCAAAAACTCTCGTGCCACCTAATATGCTTTCTGATCTCACGACGCTCTATTCTACAGACGAGAGAGATCCTGATGGAGGAGTCAAATGTGCAGCCTGTGAGGTGTCCTGTTACAGTGTGTGGTGATATACACGGTCAATTCGTACGTGGATTTACTATCTTCTGTAAACCAACCGTGACATTCCTGCTCCTTGTCCTCCAATCGCGCCATCTATACCCAGCATGATCTCTCTGAGCTCTTCCGTATTGGCGGGAACTCACCAGATACAAACTACCTTTTCATGGGTGACTATGTCGACCGCGGCTACTACTCGGTCGAGACAGTCACGTTGCTCGTAGCACTCAAGTTGCGCTACCGCGACAGAGTGACCATCCTACGTGGGAACCACGAGTCAAGGCAAATCACACAAGTGTACGGTTTCTACGATGAGTGTCTTCGTAAATACGGAAACGCCAACGTGTGGCGATTCTTTACCGACCTGTTCGATTTTCTACCCCTCACTGCTCTGATTGACAACCAGGTACGTCTCGTGCTATTCAGGCCTCGCTTTATTCAGGCCTCGCCTTCTTGTGATTTTCTCTCGTTCGCCTCCCCAACCCTCGTCATCGTAGTTCAAACCAAATCAGGAGTGCTTTTGTTTTCAACCTTCGGTCCGGGCACCCCGTGACTGATTAAGCTGATTTTGGTTCTCTAGATATTCTGCTTGCATGGCGGGCTTTCACCGTCTATTGATACCCTAGATCACGTCCGTTCTATTGATCGTGTGCAGGAAGTACCTCATGAAGGGCCCATGTGCGATTTGCTATGGTCGGATCCGGATGATCGCTGCGGCTGGGGCATATCGCCGCGAGGGGCAGGCTACACCTTCGGGCAGGACATTTCGGAAGCGTTCAATCACAACAATGGACTTACGCTCGTTGCGCGGGCACATCAGCTTGTCATGGAAGGTGCGTCTCGTCTTTGCTACCGTGAACCTGGGCATAGTCATCATTACTAATATGACCTCAACTCGACATAACATCAGGTTACAGCTGGGGCCAGGATAGAAATGTCGTGACTATTTTCAGTGCACCGAATTATTGTTATAGGTGCGGTAATCAGGCTGCAATCATGGAGATAGACGAAAAATTATCCTACACATTGCGCGTATCAATCTCTTGAGAGCTTGATATCCTAATCTAACATCCACTGCAGCTTACAATTCGATCCTGCTCCACGGGCTGGAGAACCCCTTGTTTCACGACGCGTACCGGATTATTTCCTCGTGAGTCCTCCGTTGTTTTCATTGTCTTGGTTCCATTAACCTTTCCCTTTTATAGTGATCGGACTGTTAATACGTACATACAGCACCTTTCTGTTTACCATGATCTAGAGAGGAATCCCGTACGCAAAAATCACGACTTCTCTCTGGCTGCGACTGCAGCGTTCATCACCGCCCTGATGACGGGGATATGCATCTTCGCATTTCTTCCTTGTCGCAATGCTTTGACCTTGCATACGACACTTTTTATCCTTCATCGTTTTTGAACTTACGGACATATTTTCACTTTGCTCATAACGGAAGGTTTGGTTGAGAAAACGGGAGCGTAGACAAAGATCCCAAAAGGCAGACATATAGAGAAAGTGAGACTAAGAGTACAAATACAAGGGTTTCCATCAAGTTTCAGTTACGCATACCCTCTCGTCGAATCGTCCTCCACCACATGAGTTTTCTTCGACACTTTCCTCATCACGGTTTGGTACACCTCCTGACCATCTTCGTTCCCTGCTGCTTGACTGAGTGGTCCATTCACTTCTTCTCGTAGATACCCGGCAGTCGTAGGCTCCTTGCGATCATCAGGGCTATAACGCGAAGCAATATACTCGAGGGTTTGTTCCTGAAGCTCGAATGGAGAAGCCGGGGATTCTGACCTGTCAGCCTAATTCTATGACGTCAACTAGTTCATCATGCTTATAATAAATTTGTGACCTTGACCGAAGCTTCTGACTCGCTAGCAAGAGCTTCGTTCCACCCAGGCGCGTTCTTGTGGGGCGTGGAAGTCTTATACTGTTGGTTAGACAGATTTCGCAACTTTTCAGTTTCAAGGGTCTGCACGCTTCGTTAGCTTCACTGAGAACGCATGCTGAGACCTGATTATACTTGAGGATCATTGTCATGCATCGTGCTAGACAAAGGTAGTTAGCAACTAATCAACTACAAGAAGTTCGCGAGCTGAACCTCATGTGCCTGGCAGATTGTCAATGTTAAATCCAAAATCCTTCGACAAATGATAACCACGAGCCTTGAATATGCCACTCCGATAGCGACTGGCGAGCTGCGTGCCATGGTCCACATGCGGCGAAAAGCAAGGCTAGTATTAACAAGAGAAGTCATGGTGAGAGAAAAAAACCAACACGAAGCTTCTGACTTTGCCTTTGAACCCCTTTATATACACCTGCCACTGCTGAGACATGACGTCAGCCGCCACTTCGGCTTATCGCCTCATGTGGAACTTCAAGCTTTATCCTCCTCTGGGAGCTAATTGCGCCACCTTATTACGGAGCTCGTTCAAAAGAAGTATCTCTGACGGCCAACCGACGATGGAACAGACAGATAGATCTACCTGAAGAGTACAACTTTGAAACTACAAATTTGCAACTTTGCGGTCTAGCTCTGAGCAAGTATTGGACCCGGGCCAAAGGCAGAACGCCGATGCCCGCTGATTATGCGAACAGACCACACATCTTCTGTACAGACTACCAGCCGGTATTTAGTACTTGAGGCTTGAGGCCTAGAAACGCCCAAGAGTAGCTGCTGAGTTTGTATTATTTTTTGTAAGGTTCGGCACAAGCCGTTTTTTGTTTTCGGGTTTCCCCTAAAGTACTTCAAGTATGGGTCCAACACTCTTCTGCTTCTCGTGTTTGGCAGCTTGTTCCGACATTCATATGCTACTGGCCGATCATATACTCTTTTCTTCGTTTGATCTTCTTTCTTTTTCCAGGAGACCACAGAATCTTCAGCCTGGTCGATTTTTATAGGTCCACATATATTCAAACAATACAACTTGAAAGTTTTCAAGAATACCTTGAGGCCTGATGAGAACGCTGTTTCATCTCAAGCCTCTCCTAATACGTATAACTGCTGGTTCGGAGATAGGCTTGCTCTGAACCCATATAGTACTTGCGTTCAACTCAGTAACATCTGTCCTGGCTTCCTGTCCCTTGCTGGCATATGACGTCTCGTTTGCGAATGTAACCAGGAAAAAAAAACAGAGGTCCCAACACATGGATCAATAGATGCCATATTATCCATGCCAGGAGTTGACGTTGTAACTCTGTACATGTACATCCTGGAAGTTAGATCTACGAGAGCTTTTCGAGCCAGAGTCCGTCGATCACTGTCGCAGTCATCTCCCTTGTGAAGTGCTTTTGGTGTTGTGAGTTTTTCGATCTTTTGTTAAAATCCTAACTGCTGGTATGATCTGTTGGTGAGGGAGATTTATATCACCAAACCCTTCATTCGCCTTTTATTGGTCGTATTCCTTGTTTCTAATGCCAGTCATCCCTCACACTCGTTCGACTCTTGATCAGCTTGAAAGCGATGGACGTTCTACTGGATTAGTCACTTTTATTTAACACTTTTGCATCATTGGAGGCTTTTAGCAATGCGGCGGTACTGGAACCTGCATTTCGGTCCCCCTGTGTTCACCAGCGGAATACATAGTATAGCCTCCTCACATCATGGATCATCTATTCTGTATCCCACCCACCTTGATTCTGAATTGCCAAACCGGACTCAAAACACCCTTTGGGGTTGACATAGCACAAGCCACATTAATCTATGCTTGTCCGCCTTTGTGCTTTGTGCTTTTAGCTTTACTTGGTATTGTGACAATTTGACTCGTTTCTGACGCTCTCGCAGATGTGCTCTTAGTCATACCTGTCTAGTTTTCGACATTGGTGGATCTTCTTTCTCATGTTGTGTAGGGAATAATGTTTTACACTACTACTTCATCGCATCTGCTCTGACATTCGGTAAGGAGCCGAATCATTGGCTATCCAACTGTTCAAGGTGAAGACGGCGAAGAGGTGGGAGAACATGGGAAAACACGCAAGAAGGGCTCAGAAACCTTTTCAGGTATACAGAGATACACACAATGTGCTAAACATGAGATGACACCAGTGGTAGTATTGACATTGGTACTGTCATATGCCGGGAAGTGCAAATTCTCGCCATTTTTTTTTGTAGGCTTGTCATTCACTTGTATGGCCTTGAATCTTTCAGGGCATCTCAATATACCTCTAAGCTAGAGATCTGTGATTTTTAATTCAGAATTATGGTTACATGAGTTGTGTCGGCCCCCGACCGAAGTGAGAGGTACCAAAATGACTGGGAAGTGCAAAATCTGTCACACCGGGTCACAGTCCAAATTGAAATTCCAGTACTCAAGCTGTCCCTTCAGAATCCATTTCATCGCATACAAGCCACTTTTTGTATGAGAGCCTCAGTGGTAGAGACAAAGGATTTGTGGTAAACAGCAGCACAAACCATTTCTTCAAGACATTCAACAAACAAATGGATATGCCTTGTGCACGCCCTCTGACCATGCTGCAGCTCAGCTGTAGGCAGAACTTCAAAAGCCCCAAGGTTGTCACACTTTCTTTTGCCGGACAGAAAGATGATGACCTCTGAGCTTTCTGCTCCTCAGTATGCTTTGGAATCTAAATTTTATCTTATTCCATATGTATGGAAGGATTATGTACACTCAGATCTTATACACTCCATCTCAATCCACTTGACTGAGCTCTGGTGATACAAAATTGGCTCCAATTTCACACCTTTGCACCTCCTATATTTTTACATCTCACTTTCTCCCCAAAACAAGTAGAGGAAACCCTTAATACACAGTATATCTATCTATGTATTTTTCTCCAGACCCAACAGGTAAGCAGAATGGGTTGAATAGTGCATTTTGCAAATAGTGACCCTTTGTACATTGTGACACATGACAGTAGTAGTAATTCTGCAGAATGTCATGGAACTAAATTACAATACATATATGTATGTGTTAGATTGTAAAGGTGGTGTCATGTGCAGACACCTTGACAACTTCAACACCAACATGGGGATGTTGAGCAATCTCAACAGTACTGAGTAGTGACTATAATACCCTTTAGCCTCTTTTGCTTCCTTGAGTTATCTTCAGCTCATTGACCTATGCTGTATTGTTGGTGATGGTCCTTTTATACATGCACTTTCCTCATCCTTGTGTGCTTACTGCTTGTCAAAAGTAGTTGGATCTCCAATTCTTTGGTGGTGATGTGCAATCCAGATCACTTCTACTGTCACATCAGGGTTATTCATACACTGTACATTGATTCACAAATTGATGATTTTGGCAACAATGGCTATCATTATCATTTTAGTTTCCTCCATGGTTGTTCTTGTGGTTGAAGGCCAATTTTGATTCTTATTTCTCATTCAAGACAATATGAGCTAACAACATTGCAGCATACACAGCTGTCATTCTTTACTGTCATTGGGGCACTTTCAAATAGTCCAGCTTGTACAAACTACACTGACCCTTTTTTCTATTTGTCACTGTTCACCAGTGTAATGCTAATTAGGTGGAGTGTGTCACTCTAAAAACCAGCACTCTCATTATATTTTGATATCAGTATAGATTGGACATGGCTGCAGTAAAATGGTTGGTAATGTGCTCCTATGCCACCTGATTACACACAATCAGATAGGGTAGCTGGCAGTAGGAAAGTAGGTATGAGGATGAGTTGGCAAATGTCCCAGAAAGCTAGAGCAGTACAGGGAATGTGGAGTAAAGTGTGAAGTGGTTGCTAGAGTATGGCAATAGTTGCTAGCACTGAGTCACTAGAATGTGTAGAGGAGCAACCCAACAAACAGGAGGGAAGGTTGCTATAAGTGGTTGGTTAGGGAAGTCACCAAGATGATGGAGAAGAGTCACTAGGAGGAAGGGAGGAAGTCACTGATGTGTGCTGAGGGACTCAAACTGGTTGCTAGTCATAGATGCTAATGTTGCTAAGGCAAGGAGACAAGGCTAACACCTATAGATGGTGTATACTAAAAATCAAAAACTGGGTTGTCAAGGCTTGTTGCTAAGCTGTTAATGATGATGAAGAAGAGAGATGAGGGCAAAGCCTGAAGTCTGAGAGTTAAGGGACTTCTAAGCTGTACTATGGGGAATACAAATTCTCTGTTCTGACTAGGTATGTACAAGGGGTATTTATACAATTTGTAAGTGTAGTAGTCAGCAATAAAAGTAGTTGCTGCCAGTGACAGTGTCTGTCAATGTATACATGCTGGATGCCAATATGATTTCTAAGGATATGTACATGATGTCAATAGTGCATAATATCTATTAAATATAAAGGAAATCATACCACACATCAAAGTCTGAAGTGTAGATGCCATCCAGGTGTGTTGGTTAAGCAAGATAAGAAAAATGAAAATAAAAGTCATGTGTTTTTGACTAATCTAATGTTTGAAAGACAGAAAGTCCCTTTGTCACTATGTGATGATGCTAGCAATTGTCAGTAAGAAAGATCTCAACTAGGTGGTTCTAGGTCTCAGGCCTAGGCTTTTACATGATGGGGCTGTGTTGGGGTCAGGTGCTGCATCAGATAAGATACCCTGCAATGGTGGTTATGGTGCTCAGTGACAATTGGGTTTTATCATTGGGCAACAATATAGCAGGTTGGGCCATAACCTTGACCAAGTAAGTTGATGCCCAGAGTTTCCAGCTTGAATAGATCTCACTGAACATCCAAGTACCCATGCTAACTACCATTATGTTTGGGACTCAAAGGTTTAAGAGGTATACTTCTCCAAGAAGTACAGGTAGCTGACTCTGCCATTATGTTTGGGATTCAAAGGATTAAGAGCAAGAAGTACAAGCAGCTGACTGATGATTAAGGATATTTTACATGCATGTTACTTTTGGAAGAGGTGACTTCCTAACAACTCTTTGAAAAGACTTCAACATAATGTTACATCTCAAAAATTGCAAGAATCCTTTCAAAGAATGTCAACTTACTGATAAATGATGTTTAATAAACAGTGTTGCCAGGATAAAATTCCTGGTTGACTGTGAAGATGTAGATATATACAAAGTACCATGTCTTTTTATACCTGTAATGACAACCAACCAACCAACCAACCTCAACATGAGCAACTATAACAAGAAGCAAGCATAATCATGGAATATATGTGATATACATGCACTGTTAGTAAGGATTGAGTTGGCATTAGGTCTAGCAATTAGGGCAGTGTCAGTGTAAGCATCTGAGGTGGAGATGAAGAAATAGTTATCTGGCAAGGCTTGATGAGCCTGGTCAGGCTTTGGTAAGTCTTTCTTTGACTGTTTTTTGCATTTACATTGTTTTCCTTTTTTTCCAGAATTTTTGCCAGACTTCTTGCACATGGAGCAGTGAGAGGCAATATATCTCTTCTCCTTACATTCAAGACAAGTCACATTTGGGTTATATTTTGCTGTGGGCACAGTATCATCACTATGCAAGTAAATTCAATGATCTTCCTCAAGTATACATGCAATTGCTTTTCTTCAGCATAGAGGTGTTGATTGTAGAGATGAAAGGATCCCAGGTGTCTGGCAATGAGGTGAGTAAGGTTATACTAAATTTCTTGTCATTTATCTTTGATCCCAGGGCCACAAACTCCTTAATCAGCCCCTTGAGCATCCAAATATGCTCTTCAACATTACTGCCATTCTCACATTGCACACAGAACAACTTCCAGTGCACCATAATGATGCCTATAGTGCCATGCACCTCATACATTGCCTTGAGTGTGTCCCAGGCATCCTTCAATGTCATCAATCCTGCAATATACACAAGTGGAGTGTTATTAACATGTAGCTGTATTGCTGAAAGGGCCTTCTAGTCCTTTGTCTTCCAAGTCTTTGCTTTGACTACTTTTGATGCATTGGCTAGGATCATGGTGGTGCCCTTAACATGATCAATTGAGTTGAGATCTGTTAAGGTGTCAATTATCTTGATCTTTCATACTACATAGTTATCTGTGCCCTTGAGTGTATCAATGTGATGGGACAATGATGAGGTTTTGGTGGACATTGTAGGCTATGATGGAAGTAGCAAAGTGTGAGATAAATTGAGTGTCAAGTACAGCAATAAAGTGATATGTTCAGTTGTGGGCAGGGCTCATAAACAATTGAAGTAGGGGGATAAAAGCTGTGGTATTCAATGCCTTTACCTACTACAGTGTATACTTATATACAGGAAACTGTAAATTAAAGTAATAAGTATAATACTAAACTGTCATTGTCATGTGTCAACAAGATCCATGAACTACATGTCATATGTTGAGGTTATGCCATTGCCACAGACTCAAATTGTCAATTGTATTTCCAACTTGAAGTAATAAAAGCCTGCATCCACTGATACACAACAAAAAATCATTGAAGCTTGTGGGGAATCAGAGAAGGAAAGTTCTAGTATTGAGGGGGCCAGAGAATTGATCTTATTGGCTCAGTATCAAAGACTTACAGAAGTAAGAGTTTATAAATCTTGAATAAAGAGTCTCTGGAGGATGAGTCTCATGCAATGAACTTGGCAACAGATGAGACTATTAGCATAAATGTAGATATCATATACATGGAATTAATTGATGAAATAATCCAAATTAAGCTTTATAAATGACTCCAAGTTACTGTCATTGACCAATGCAATTTTCATAGGAAACCAATAATGTTGTTACAGACTTACTATAAGGGGATGTCAGCTATAAATAGTCCAAGCCAAGCCTGCCACTTACAACCTGATTTCCAGTCAAGAGGCAAACAATGAGCAAACTAGCCAAAGACACAGTGGGCAAGGGGTGGGTGACAATCAGAAGCAAAGGTGGAGGGTGAGGCAAAAGGCAAGGGGCTACACTGGCCAAGCTCACAGTTATACTAGTTAAAAGCAATGAATGCTATTGTCTGGACTGGAGATTTTCTATTCCCAGGTCCCCTATTTATATTACAGGACTACTGGATGAAGTACCTATGACTAAGCTCAGGGGCCACTGACTACAGCCTAATGACAAAGCAGAGGCCAATGACTATGAACTACTGACTAATCAGGTCTAGTAGTAGAAAGATCAATGATAAACAACAATACATCATGTGCCAAATATGATATACCCATTAGGCCTGGAAGCCAAGATGGTAAGGGAGTAAGGAGGGCTAGACAGCCTAGAGGTTGGCTAGATGGAGGTGCCAATACTCACAGGCTAAGCTTAGTAAAAGTGGAATAGTTAGAAGATTAGTCCCCTTACACTTATTACCCTCATCAATGCATGAGGAAGCATCTCAGAGCACAACCAAAGATAATGTTCATGATGGCTTAGTATAGCCATGGGCTACAGATAGAACAATCTTGTGTAGATCACGCAGTAGCTGAATCAGACCAAAATATCAGATTAGACTAGATACATTGTGAATACAAGATGTTGTCCTTACATAATCTACCAATGCACGTCACGGATGCACATTACAGTCTATATAAGGCAGTAAGGTGCGATACATTGCACCTAGTCTAAGTCTCAGTAACCTGCTGGTTACATACCCCCCTTTTAGACCAATGCATGGTCTATAGTAGTCTGGGTGGTTAGTTAGTAATGGTGTCATATGGATGCCTGATGTTGTCAGAATGACGGCTGTATCAGCAAGTTGTAATTGTATGGCATTGGACACTATCAAGGCAGGTTAACTGCCTTGGGGCTACAAGTTGTGGCCAGTACACTGGCACTCAATCTAGTCACCAGGCCAATGAGTGGCCAGCAAGTTTGCAAAGGCAAATAGTACC